>CAJNYU010003889.1:43164-97822 GCA_905331475.1 Rotaria socialis
TGGATGTGAACACCAGCCAAGACTAGTTTCATCCTTGCTTAAGGGAATCATCAGTTGGCAAATAATCTATATGATTCAATTTTAAATCACAAAATTAAATTATTCTGTTATATAGAAGCAATTCAAAACAGATTAACCTATCTCTTAACGAAAGGACAAATCAATATGCTAGTCTCAACTCTTACTTTTCAGTAATCGATCAAAGTCGAAAAATGATATAATATTATATTATATATTTAAATTTGTGCTTGAATTAAAAAAATGCAGAGTTTAATTTCGCCGACGCGTTTCGTGTTATTTATTTATTAAAATAATGAAACACTCTTCAGGGCTCTGCATTACAAATAAGTGCAAGAGGTAAAATTAGAAATTAGAAATTAGAATACAAATTATAGAAGAGGATAGATGTCAGAAATTACACACTTTAGATACCAGTACAATGAGCTTTCCATTCCAATTTATAGTGTATTTGTCGACAAATAAGTGAAAATTTTTCGTGACGTTTTCATTTATCTACTGATTAGAGCGACTATCAAAAATAGAAAAAAACTGCACTGTTGATGTACTCTGTTCATGTACCTTCTAAATTCGCCACAATTTTTTCCGATGGGTAGGCAATAAACACGACATTATGTATGTCGGAATCGTAAGTGTTTGTGCGATATTGAAGTCTTTTCCAATTGAATCGAAAATTGAAAATTCAGTCAGTCTGTAGTCAGGTATGATTTAATCTTTCTTTATGATATAAGTGCGAAGGATACGGTGTGATTGAATGGAAACAATGATCATAGTCAATAAGCGAAAACTTGCAAGCGATACAAGTGATCAGCATCACATTGATATGCAAGACAGACATGATAGCAGGACAACTTTTTCTGTCCTGCCCTGTCCTGCCCTGTCCTGTACTGCAGTAGACCTCCGTCCTGCCGCTCCACAGGACAGAATTTTTTTTTACTTTCGCCCTGTCCTGCAGGACAGAACAGGGCAATAAGCAGGGCAGAGATGAATAGTTTCTCAAAAGAGATAATTTTTACATAAACATGTAACTATGTAAAACATATTTATAGCTACTTAGCTTTCCTATAGCAATGCAATGTTTTCATAGCTATTTAAAATTTAGATAGCTGTTTGAATAACGGCTGTACATATCCTTAAAAAGTATTCCTCATATTTTTCTTTTTTTACCCCTTGCTCGAAAAAAATAAGAAACATTATATAGATCACTGGATCCCATTCTAATAATAATCAATATTGATTAACACATGCTATTATTCGAAAAGACAATGATTCTTGCAGAACAACGATTCATAAAAGTGTCTTACGCACAAATTTCCAAAAATATAGCAAACAAATCTTGAGGGTGTGGGTGTGGGTGTGTTAAACACTCAAAATATAGTGATTCAAAGCAAAATACGACGCGTTTCGAACCTTGCTTAAAGGTTCAATCATCAGGTATCATTAGAATCTTTTACAACATAAGAACTTTTAGAACTATATATTGAATTGGAAATATTCCTTAATATTTACCAATAATTTCAAATTAATTCAACGAAGAAGCCGAAAAAGACGACAACGAAGTTGAACGAAATTGAAAATTAAAGTTAAAAGGAGTAAATCCTACATAGTTAAAATTTCATCAAGCTAACTACGATCCAGATTTCGTCCTTGCTAAAAGGAGTCATCAGGTAGTTTTGACGTTCGTAACTATCCAAGTGAACGTAAAGCTCATAGATAAGTTACATAATCTACACAAAGTAGGATAAAATTCAAAAGAAAATTACCGAACCTGGTAGATATCGTTACCGAAGTATTCAGTCAAGCTAACTACGATCCAGATTTCGTTGTTTAGATTAGGCAATTGTTGCAGTTGTTACAGTTATGTTCATATAGAATAGATGACATGAATTTTATAGTGGTTGCTTATTGTAACATGATTGGAATGTGTGGGTGTGAGAAATAACCACAATACAGAAATTGTATTTCATAATTATTTATATTAATTATCAAGTGGCCAAGCATGGGTGTGGGGTATGGGTATGGATGTGAACACCAGCCAAGACTAGTTTCATCCTTGCTTAAGGGAATCATCAGTTGGCAAATAATCTATATGATTCAATTTTAAATCACAAAATTAAATTATTCTGTTATATAGAAGCAATTCAAAACAGATTAACCTATCTCTTAACGAAAGGACAAATCAATATGCTAGTCTCAACTCTTACTTTTCAGTAATCGATCAAAGTCGAAAAATGATATAATATTATATTATATATTTAAATTTGTGCTTGAATTAAAAAAATGCAGAGTTTAATTTCGCCGACGCGTTTCGTGTTATTTATTTATTAAAATAATGAAACACTCTTCAGGGCTCTGCATTACAAATAAGTGCAAGAGGTAAAATTAGAAATTAGAAATTAGAATACAAATTATAGAAGAGGATAGATGTCAGAAATTACACACTTTAGATACCAGTTCACAAAAGAAGAAGTTTATCGAAAAGCATAATCTAGAATGGATGTATATGTCGTTCAATTGGATGGATGTTGATCGAAGTCCTTGATATTTTCAATTTCATTTGGAAGGTGGATGTCAATTTTGATCCACTTTGTATGACAGGTTTCTGGATCAGATCAAAGTTGAAGTTAAATTGAATGAAAGTTACTCGAAATCCGAATCTAAATTACTCCAAATCCAAATCCAAATCCAAATAAATCGCTCCAAATAGAATTGAATAGATTCTTCATCTAATAATGAAACGTATTTGGAATAGTTTGTGGTCTTTGTTATATATTTGACTGCAATAGGGATTTTTATAAATGCTTTATAATTTACAATGACTATTGAGTATAAGCTCAGTAGTATAAATTTAATCCAATAAATTTAATCCAATAGTATAAAGGACGTGGGACGTTTTATACAGATTTTGGCTCAATAAGAATTGCGCCATGAGGTGGCTTCAAACTTTCAAATAATGCGCAGCATACTCATAGTAGTCACCCCTGAAAGTTTCAGCCTGATCCGTTAAACTTTTTTCTAGTCCACAATTACACCCTAAAATGCATTGTATTTACTCAATGGTGAGACGAAAAATAGCCGATTATTAAGAACAATAGTCATAGTCTATATTTTGGCTCATATACCATTCGATAGAGAATTAAATTCTGTACAAATCTGTAAGGAAACTTTCTTAACAAACGAAAAATTTTCTTCACGAATATGATAAATACTGCTAAAATCATGGTATCCACAGTCTGTCCGTACAACTCATGTCCTATGGTTGTCCTTCATAGAGTCAAGACCCAAGGAGATTTTTCTAGGATAGATGTAAAGTGATGAGATCTACAATTTCTGTGTACAAATAAAGTAGAAAAAAATATGCCTTGATGGGGTCAATTGGACAAATATCGGAGGAAATCAGACGAAAGATCGTGGATGTGGAATTTTTATATGGTTTATATATAATAGTGACAGTTCTGGTGTCGTGTAGGAACGAAACCGGAAAGTGCATATCCTATTGTACTGCATAAGGACATCCGTGTACTGAAGGAGGATGTGGGGTGTGGATGTCTAGAACACTCCATCCTCTGAACACCCACACCCTTCTCCTTTGATTGTTCGTTGTTGTTGTTGTTGTTTTTATGGAAAATATATAGCTTATCATCATATTTTTGTTAGCACGTTTGTTTGTTTTTCTGAGCCATGTGTGCGGACACACATCTTCTCTAAGGGGGTCGACTGTTACAGGCCTACCCTCACATGTTATAATCTTGTCTCTTTCGTCTATCTAGTCACCCGCCACATCTATCGTCATATATATAAATGTATAAATATATATGTTGTCTTTTCAACAGAGGAGATATATATATATATGTGTGTATACAACATGTTAAGCTAGTGAGTTATCGATTTTAGAATAATCAAAGGGAGAAACATCTAAATCCCTAATACACATATACATTCGTACTAAGATTTTCTTTACTACTATCAATCATATTGGTGTACAATAGTTGTTAGCAAGTAATGTTAATAACATTGCTTGCTAACAACTATTGCACATCGATATGATTGATAATAGTCAAGAAAATCTCAGCATGAATGTACAAATGCACCGAAAAATTTCACAGACATACAAAAACTTATTAAATTTTTGAAATTTCGAAAACTACTGTAATGCTCACTCAATTTGTTCGATTGAAATGCCAGAAAAGGAAGCGTCAATGATTTAAATAGCGTTCTGTCCGAATATGAGAAGTGTCACAAAGTTAATCATCAATCGATTCTCATTTATAAAATATTATCTTCAAGAAAAGTTAATAAAATATTCTGGAAACTTTTGATAGCATTTATAATTACAGGAGCAAAAAGAACTCGAAAAAGGTTATAAAAGACTAGAGAAATTTCGATTTGCTTTCGATAGACGACGTTATAAACTATCTGCTTAACACTGTTGCTATAATTTCTAGTAAAACACATCGAAACTTGTTCTTTTCATAACTCACACAAAACATTATCAAAATGGGTTGAGTGAACATCGACTTGTAGGTATTTTGCTTGATAGTATCCAACTATATATTAGTCGTTCTCCTCTCACGTGTCGACTGGATACAAATTTTCTTGGTCACAAGTCGACAAAGTGATAATTTTGCAACTGGAATAGTTTCACCTTAGTACACTATTGAACCATATGTAGATTGATGAGTAATGTCTGCAATACTCTAAAATTCAAGCGCTTCAAGCGAACGTATCGAATATTCAACAGGGACGTAATGATGAATCATAATAGAGAGAGGGAAAACACTCTCTAGATCGGAACGCGCATCTGGCACACAAAGAACAAAAAAATACAGACGGCAGAAAGGAAAAAAAATATGGAAGACACCAACTAAGTAAAGAAGATCACTTGAAAAAATAACAGATAACAACATCTATGATTCCCACTTCTAACAAATTTCCCTTGTGTTTTTCTCGTGGGTATACTCCCTTTCTATTAGTCAATAGAGGAAAGTAACGAAACTCCCATTTACTTACTTCGAGCAACATATATATACGTACAAACGACGAGTTATCATCCATAACCATAAAACAAAAACTATAGCGGAATACAATCGTGCAATATTGATAGCGTAAGTAGACTATTACTCGTTAAGCTGTATTGTGATGAGTATATTCAAGAGTAATGACAAATACTAGCTATCATAAATATAATATCACAATACACGAATGTTTTGTTGTTGATCAGTTGAACGAAGTTCTTATTATCTTTTTATCAAATTTGTATATCAGATTTCCTGTGAGAATTCAAGTTTTCTAAATAAATACCTTAATTTTCTAAAAGATGTAAGCACGAAAGCTCCATCAGGGATTATTAGTATTTTTTATACTAAATGCTGCTATTTGATGAACTCTTCCAATAGGTTGCATGTAAATTGTATCGACTTTCTTATTCTGAATGTCTTTTTGAACTGCTGTATCTATTTTTCTCATCAATTTGAAAGCCTGTATTTCCAATGAGGTTAAAGAATATATATATTTGTTTAGGATCATCCACGATAATTTATAACTTATTATTTTCAGGACTTTTGAAAAGTGGCTTCCTATTTTAATTTTAAATTCTTTATTACTCTCAAATAACAAAAAATATCTTAACAATTTTTTCAATATTTGAAGTATGGATCATAGCAGTTTTTTTATAGATTAAACAAACGGGCCAATCATTTGATTGTCTTAGATACAGAACAGATTTCATCTGGAGAATATTTCAAAATAACTCATTATTTCCAGAAGTTTTTATTGCTAAATGAGAACAGATACTATAACAATTACAGAAGTATGTAAACAGCAGATACGATGTTTAAGCAATACTGAACTTATGTTGTTCTAATTTCGAGATGTTAAGGAGTTCTTCTTCTTTATTCGAATAGGAATTCGATTTACGATACATGGTTCGTGCTAAATAAGGGAAAACAACTTTTAATTATAGGAATAATCTTCAAATACAGATTAAAATACAACGACAATTACAAAATGATCAATATTCTGCCTATATGGACATTGGTTGCATTTATAACAGTAAATATTTTGACTCTCGACGGTATTAAATGCACTGTGAATTGGAATGGAAATTGGGCATTCGCATGTGATTTTCATGGAAACGATATGTATAGCGTTCGAAGTTCAGGAGAGCATTGCGGTGGAAAATGTGCTAACACTCATGGATGTACTCATTTTGCATGGACTCTGTACAATGGTGGTACGTGTTGGCTGAAATCAGGTCATGTTTCAAAAAGTGATGCTTTCCCAACTGGTCGACATGATATGGTCTGTGGCGTTAAGGATAGTCCAACTCCACCCGTCTTTGACAAAGGTAATATCCTTCATGGTGTTTTGGCAACACGCCATGGCGCTCATGAAGCTGGTGCTTGTGCACTTCCAGCATCAAATTATGCTGTTATCAATTCAGTTGCTCTAGGAAGTATTGGATCTTTGCAATATATCAAGTTTCGACCAGATTTATGTGGTCATGTTTTGAAAGTAGACTGTGGTAATGGGCCATTGGATATTATTATTACAAACTCCAACTATGGAGGAGGACTTGACTTATATGGTTCTACTTGGGGCATGCTTACTAACAACAAACCACCTGGAGAAACCCACTGTAGTGCTCAATTGACTGAACGTAACGCTTTCAACTTTCATGGACCTCGTTGCTTTTACAAGCCTGGAACAGATTATGGTAATGCCTATTACCATAATGTTGGACTTTTGAATACAGGAGGACGAATTGTTACTGGAGCTACTATTGATAATCGAGCAGGAGAGCATCGCGGCGATAATCCTTACTATGCATTCGACTTCGGTCCAATTGACAAGAACAAACAAGTCGTCTTCACTTTTAATAAAGGACCTCCTCAATTCGTTGCTCTGCGAGATTGTGAATACACAGGAAGTGAACAAATGTGGCGTTAAACGTTTCATATAACGATGATGAATTGAAGAGCGGATGACGATCCAAAAAACGACTGGACACCTTCTTCAATTGCGTCTCTTCCACCATCTCCCTTCTATTTTTTCTCATATAATAAAATACCACGGTTCACAATTGCGCCGATGTTTAATATATCATAGAAGTATAATGAGTTTGTGTCAATATTGCTTGAGTGGCACTCGGTATGTTTGAGTGGAAGAACTGAACACATGAAGTGTTTTATAACATGAGTTAGCGAAAAGAAACATTTAGGACGTCATATAAATTGTATACTTAGGTGATTTATACAAGACGAATATTCTAATTAGAGTTATTATTTTACCATAATTGATACGTGTCGTATCACTGGTAAAATTATTTTTCAGAGATCTTAATGTTTCGTATCTCATTGCGAGAATTATCAAATAAGGTAAACGAGTGATTCTGCCAGAAATAAAACTGTATGACATAGTGACTATTTGCATACTTAAGATAGAGTTCGAAGAGATGATGAAATATAATCAATATCGACGGATGATATTGATTATTTTCTTGTGATTATGAATTTGATATGATTAATTGCTGAAGGTATGCATAGTCTTGAGAAATAATTTTCAATAGTCCATGTTCAAATGGACGTCTATCAATCAATAATAATATTCGAACTTTATCGAATTTACTACTTTGACAACAACTAATCATAGAGATGAATTTGAAGAACTGATATGGGAACGGACAGACATGACAGTTGCCTCTATTACTTATACATCTTTTACTGAGGGCAGGCAGAATTCTCCACTTTCTTCTACAAGCAGAATTCAAGAATTCTGCTTATACGAAGGTAAATATATTTACATTTACCAGCGAAAACAGAATTCTGCTTAGAATTCTGTATTGCCAGCAGAACTCTGACAGAATTCTTGAGGGTGTGGGTGTGGGTGTGTAAGTGACTGTGATTGTGGATGAATGGAAGACATACATCGACACTCACACCTACATCCATACACCCTCTCCAGACACACCCACACCCACATCTTCAACATTGAAATCAATCCAGGTCAACAGCATATTTCTAGTCTCTTTAGGGATTGTTTTTGAGAGATATTTGATTGTATGTGTATTGATCAAGAGAATAGTCACGTTCTCGCCCTCATCATCTAGCTCATACAGTGTTTTTTTTGCACATCGTGTAACGACATGTGTATCGGTAGTATGTCCTGGATAAAGAAGAGTATATTATGGATAAATGTAAAGGTGAGAAAAAAGTGGTCGTCTTTCGTCGTATATAAACTCCAAATTTCATGTTTAAAGATTATAGTAAATCATTTTTTACTTCTAGATTTAGCTTGATAATTAATTTATTATATTTAAAATTTTCAATCAATTTATTTATTAATGAAATTTAATTTAATTTTTTCCTTTTTTCGAAATAAATTTTTGAATTTTGTATGAAAAACAAATCTGGTTGACAAAAAACTGAATTGTGCGAATATCGTACGTTTCTTGGTTTATTTTTTATATATTCATATAATGTTTTGTATACATTTTTCAATATTTTGTTTTTCAAACAGAATCGAACAAATTTATAAAAGAAAAGGAAAAAATGCCTGAATTTCATTAATCAATAAATTGATTGAAAAAGCTAAATATAATAAACTGATTATCAAGCGGAATCTACAAGTAAAAACGAACTTGAATTAAAAAATGATTTATTATGAGCTTTCAACATGAAATTTGGAGTTTATACATGACGAAAGACGACCATTTTTTTTCTTTTCTTTACACTTATATCCATATTAACGGGCGCCCCATAATAAATGTCCCACTTTTACACCAATGAAAAGATGTACTACTTATCCATGTTTTTCACTTATTCTTATCTCATATCTTTGAACACTAGAAGAGTAATATACCGACACGATTTCAACACTACAGGTCCTTTTGTAGATTAATGTAAGACATGAAATATAAAGACCTTCGAAAAACTGTAGTACGAATCACTAATGATGGGTTGAGTGTGAGTGTATTAATGAACAGAAGATTTATACAAACACAACCACACACCCTCTTGCAACTAGGCTACTCCCTTTCATACATCAACGATGAGAGGTGGGGCAAACAACGAAACATCACGTCATGCTTTCTTTCGTTGGCTGATATCGCCCGGAATGTCATGTGCAATATCGCTCACACTCCGCACCCAACAACGTTCTTCACAATGTTAATCTTTTTTTATTCCTCAAAAATCAATTTCTTGAAAATAACAATTGAGAATCATATAAACCATGACCGAATGGCTGTATGCGAAAATAGTATTTGACATGCTTTTCCTGTTGAGTACCATATTTACTCTATCAATGAATTATTTTTGAACAGTTGAGTCGTGATGCATCTCGCGTAAAATGGTCGGCCACTTTTTCAAGTAATTCACGATCAGCAAAGAGATAAACATTATTTAGAAAGCATGTTTTTGTATTAAGTAAAGATAATCTTCGTGAGCTTGAAAAAACTGAAGTTCAGTAAGATTATAGTAATTAACAATTGATACATTTTCATCATCATTTTTTGATTTTCTACGTCGTTCATTTGTTTGCGCTTTACGACGGTTTATAGTTAAATTTTTCATAAATGGAAATAATTGAAAAATTTGAAGAGAAAAATCATGTTCGAATGGACGTTTATCAAATAATGATACCGCATAAACACATTTAAATAGTCCACCTGGGAAATTATTTCTTATTTTATTGTAGCATTTTCATTCATATGATATGAATAAATATGACATTGATCATAACTGCTTCCTTGAAAATGATCAACACACGAAATAATTCGATTATATTTGAAATCTTGAAAGGATTGTTGAATATCTTCATTTCGTGACAAATCAATTTCATTATAACGACTATTGCACGATTTAATATTAAATACAAATGAATTTACTCGTGACAGATGATGGATAATATTTGCCTTCAAATCATCGCCATCAATAAATGTGTTTCTATCAGTAACGTTCAGGTAAAAATGACGTTTTTCTAAATTTGACATTTAATAAAACGCGGCAAATGCATATCTAATTCTGATAGAGTTGAAGAGAAAACAGTTAGAGGTGAAGTACCAAACGATAATTGTTAACATTCACTTTACGATGAACCGAAATTTAAATATCGCAAATTAGTAAATATAAGTCGAATAATTTCTCTTGAATCTGCTTCGTCACTGCCAGTAATATCGATAGCAAGTGATGAAATTTGATTTTTGAATCTATAAATTAAAGTTTCATCTAAACATAATTGAAAACTATTGAAACTCGAAGTATTCTTAATATATGCTTCGATCTTAACATAGATTGTTTTAGTCTTTTTCAATTCACGTTGCAACATACAGATCTAATCTTCTTTTACATTTTCTCATGATTTATTCAATCGTATTAACGAGAAATTTTCTAGTATGATGAATTTGAGGTAAAATTTGTAAACAGAATCGATGAAACATTCGATAAGGTAATGAGCAAATGTGATCATCTACAGAATACTCCATCAATCTTAGCACACTAGTAAAACTTGGATCATGTAAAATTTTATTGAATCGTTTATTAACACCTATCAAAGAGTAGAATGCTTCGATATTGTACAGTTGTTTAAAAATAATCATAAAAATTTCATCAAGTAAATCAGCTAAGTGAACACATGAATATTCCATTTTCATTTTTTTTTCTATATTGTTGTATTTGATCAGCATCGTCAATGAAAATTTCATTGATCTAAATTCATAATGAATGAATGGTCGGATAACATTTTGTTGCACTTTTAAACTCGGTCAAGAGAATACCAAAAAAAAAAACTAAAGCAAAGCTGATGATATTTTGAATTAATCTCAACTTTATTTCACGAATAACAGAATGTAGACGACTATTTTTTGTTGCAACATAGATAGAGTAATGTGGGGCTATTGAATAAGCTTTATATTCAAATTAGAAACTCGTGACTGCTTGGAAAAAACTGTTTTCAATTTCCCACATTGAAATCAAGTTAGGGGTGACCCCTAATGGTATTTCAAAGATTGATTTTGTGACAGGTCTCCTGGCATTGGTCAAAAAATGACTTTGGAGATTTTTAAAAACAAAATTGATGAAAAGATTCACAATACACATTGCCGATATTAAATATTAAGTCCCAACGAATGTTCATCCATTGGTTGGCCCATGGGCCTGAAAGGGTTACTGGTTTTTTCTTTTTCATAATTTAATTCATTAAATAATAGATGAAAAATGGAAATATCAATCAAAGTGTTTCATTCACTCATTGAAAATTTGCTTATGATGTTAGATTCTGTGTTTTTCCTTTCAAGTATAATCATCTTAAAAATAGCACTTTAAGAAAGTGCATGCATTTCTACCTTTCGTCAAGAGACATGTCTTGTATGTCGTTTCGACTTTAACCATATTGAGAGAAATATTTGGTATGAATGTTCTTCGGCCGCTACTCTCACTAAACAAGATGTAATAAATCTATTTCATTCTATGTATTCGATATCGCGAACATGTGATATTTCTGAGCTTTTACAATCGATTATTTTTTTGATTAAAGTTATATCTATAAAAAAAAAAGAAGTATTTAATTTCTATTTTTCATAATAGATATGATGATTTTGATGAAAATTGAATATAATGCAAATGATAGTTGAGAAATTTTTTATTTTTAATTCAGTTCGAATGAATTAACTTTTGAAAATACTTTATTAAAATCTTATCTAAACTTGAGGATGTGGGCCGTCAGAATACCTACATTTACATCCACATGCACATCCTATGCGACAATAAACTATTATAAGAATAAGAAAAACATGAATAACTTCACTGCAAGACTAAAACTGAGTGACATTCAAACAACATAGATCGATTACTATTTTCAATTCAAGTAATGCATAACTCGAAATAAAAAAGAATATTTCTATGTACACATATCATACAGCGAGATTTTGTTTATTAAAAAACGTTTTTTTTTATGTAAATACAAAACTTCTTACTTTATTTCAGAGAACAAGGTATGTAACAGTCACGATTGAACTCTAAATAATACAACAAAGATTCTGCAGATAGACACATTTTTGATCCCATATGGCAAGTAAATTGTTTCCGATTTGACAAATATTCGAAGGTGATCGACATTTCTTGTCAGTGCTAATAAGTTTACCACCGGAAGACATGTGAAAGATTCTAGAATTTCTAAAAGCAACTACGATCCACTGATGATTAAGCATTGGACAACAACGAGTCGCATACATCGAGCATACTTCGTCGAGTTGTACCGACCATAGACAATTGAGCGTCATTGATGAACGAAGTTCGAAACAAACCGCATTGTTTTACAGCGACCTATGGCCAAACCGAGGAAGTCATTGTGAAACTTAAGATCTTCAATCCATTCATTATGCGTACATGTTACGGGTGATTTCCACTCTTTAAGCAATACAATCGATGGCATAAGAGTGTATTCGAAGATGGATGATCCAATTCCTTCTGTTGATAAATAAAGTTTAGTATCTGAACATGTCCCACGTATCCAGTTCACCGTATCGGGCGTGAGGCATTGTTCGAGAACCATTGTTCTTTCGTCTAATATGAAAACGTATTGACTGTTAATCACAATAAACCGATTGAGTACTGACGACCAGCAAATATCAGAAATATCGACAAGAGGCCACGGCGTCTCTTTAATAATAGTCAATTGCCGATCGAGTAAACACAGAGTAGGTTCGCGATGTACTAATAGATGTTGCTTGTTGCCGGCCAACACAGCATATGAAGAATCAGTCAGCTCAATTGCTTGCTTTGAAGGTGGAAAAGGTAGAAGATCTTGCGAGCGTCGAACCATGAGATGTTCATCGATTGAGAGAGGACGAAAATTAAATTGAATTTTATTTATATCTTGTTCAATCCAATCAATCGATGTTTTAATTGAATTCGTATTTTGTTGTGTTACATCTTGCACACATGCTAGCTCTTCGACGTTGGTTCGTAAGCGATTAAGTTCTTCCAATCGACTGTTGATAAAGGTTTGACGCTTTTCGTTACAGAAAGAATCAAGTGTTTGTTGAGATTCAATACGCCATTGTTCGAGAGCGCCCAGAAAAGGCTGTTCGGATGAACAAGTACGACTACTGAGTGTATTTATTTTTTCAACGAGCGATATGAACTCAGTATTTAGTCGATTTGAATGTTCGTTAGGATTCATCCTACAAATATGTAAATAGCGTTTTTGTATGTATATGATAAAATATCACAGAGGTGAAATGAAGATAAGACTATTTCGAGCTGACTATAGTGTTGCTTTTTCTTTTTAAAGTGATTCTTATAGAACGATCATTGTACGCTGACGCCAATCAATGACAATGAGAAAATAGAGAGTCGTAATATATGTACATTTCTTTCGAGCAAGATAAGCTATATGTATTCATTTGAAAACGTTTTCTATGTTCGTGGAAGATGATAGTGTAAACATGTACAAAGACCTTTCAGATAATTTTAATCCACTCATCTTTTTATTTGAAAAGCAATCAAAATTGCACTTTGCATAATATATTATAATGGATAAGCATACATTTTAGTGTGTTGAAATTTGATTTATTTTTTAGATTAAAGCAAAATGAACCTTAGACACATTCCACTGTCGAATTGAAAACGATAGCAGTATCTAAGATGGAGGTAAGATTGCCGCAATTCGTCGTTTTTGTCGTGGGTCGATTCTTTTTACTGTGCTCCATAGTTTAGGTGAAGTACAAAGACACACGAATGCCAATAAAAAGACTGGAAAATAGCTGAAAAAGAATAACGTTGGTACGATTTCATGTGCAAAATTGGGTTGACCATATAGTTGAACGATATAGATAGTTCCCAATGGAAAGCAGAAGCATAAATATAACAGTGACGTACAAACGAGATTCACGGCTAGTTTCCATTGTTTTCGCCACTGAATTTGCCCATGAATTTGATATTTTTTCCAAATGACACGCACAAGTAACGCTATGCTGAAGATTGCGATGAGAGACATTCCTATGATACCGAAACCCAACTGTTCAACTGTGGCAAAGAATGGTATTAATTCGTAGCATCCGTACAGGCCGCACAAATCTATCGTGTAGTCAAAGGTATTTTCGCAAGGCGGTGCAAATATTGCAATGCTATAGAAAAGCATAACCAATATTATAATCATAGAAAGAGGAAGGTAGTGAATGAGGAGACGTTTCCGGTGTGTGGCTATTAGTTCGGTATGAAAAATAAGAATGTGCCGCTCAATCACAGTCCACAGAAGTAAGGTCACATTGATGAAAAAGAAGCCCCAATCAATAAACCACCAGATGAGACAAAGAGTGGGCGAAGCAGGACGAACGATACCTGTATGAAAATATTGTAAATGCAGGGGTATATCGACCAATTGATAGATGAGATTGAACGAAAGCATGATGATTGACGCATGGTTGTACAGTGCTTGACGCAAATCTCGTTTCATCAATAAGTGATAGAGGACGAGAATGGAACAAAGAGTAGAGAACACGTCAAATACAAGGAATACCCAGAAACGCAGAGTTCGATCTAGTTCATAGTTCGGAATCGATATATTTGAATAGGAGATATTGTTTTCATCTGTCGACACCATTAGGACTATTACAGTGTTCGATTCATGGTTTAGATTAAGTTCATAATAACAGATATCAACTTGAAAAATGAAAATAATATAGTTCGGACACTCGTGAATACAATACAATCTTGGATTTTACTTGAAGAAGGCTCCTGTAAAACGAAGAAGAATGACCAATTATCAAACACCCCAGATCGTGGACGTACGGCGGGAAACGGCCGGAAAGCACAGGAAAGCGCTGGAAAGTGGAAGCAGTATTCCAGTTGGAAGTTACCGGATTTTCTTCCTGTAGATTCCGATCAACTTCCAGATGTAAAACACAGAAAACTGACCGGAAAACACAGGAAACTGACCGGAATCCACAGGAAAAAATCCGGTAACTTCCAACTGGAATACTGCTTCCAGTTTCCAGCGCTTTCCCGTGCTTTCCGGCCAGATACGGTGATTTTTCCGCATCTTTCCGGCCGGTTCCTACAGTATCCGTCCTCCGGAATCATTGACCTGGGACTTCGTTCAAAACGTGTTTTTCATTCTGAAACCTATATGAAAAGGCATACTAACAGTGACAGCGGCGCTCTTTTTGCATTACTTCGTTACTTCACCATTTCCAATTGACGTTTCCCATCTAGTCAGTGATATCATCGAATCTGTATTTTCATATACAAACTATAAAAGTGTCATCTAAGTAACTAGTTACTCTGATCTTAACAGCCATAGAAATAAAAGCTCGATGATGCCACCTATCATACGACAAAATAACTTTGTGGTAGGCGTTTTTGAGACACCCAATAGATGTTTCATATCCATCTCTGAAAAATAGTTACTTGATGGCAACTTACAGTAATTCTCAGGGCTATGTTTACGTAAAAAAAGCTTAAAAATCGACTATAATGGTACTGTTATAATTTGATTTTAATCAGATCTTACTAGCTTGAAAAATCTAATTAAAGTCAGATTATAATAACGCCACTACAATGAACTTTTTATCTGACTTTTAATCGTTTTTGTTCACATAAGTAGATTGCTCTCTCAGATGATACTAGAGTTTTGAATCCTCAAAAGTTATTTACAATTGAGTCCTGCAGGTTAAGACTTTTTTGTACCCTAACCCTGCCCTATCGTAAAACTTCGTACCCTTGTCCTGCCCTACACTACGAAGTTCTTACCCTAGCCCTACCCTATCACAGAGATTTTTCATTTTACACCCTATCATATCCTTAGAGTTTCAGGTCCAAGTAAAAATCAGCATGAAGTTTTTCTTCACTTTGTTTCAATAAATTTTATTGATTTTCAACGAGAATCAAATACAAAATTAATACATATTTCGAAAGTTTCTTAAGAATAAAATGTCATTTACAACATCAACACTTAAATTTTGCCTTCTTTTTTCCAAAACTCGCCCGTTTGTACTAACAACACATTAATGTCGAGATGATTTCGAAGACATTTTTTATTACATTTACATGCATATTTACTAGACAAATAATCAAAAGTGACTGAACTCGTCAGCGTATGTAAAAATAGTACTAAGCAATAGGCCATTGTTTTCCGTTCGTTGTTATTCTGCCCATTCGATTTAGATTATGATATCACTCACTAC
The DNA here is from genome assembly GCA_905331475.1 of Rotaria socialis. Taxonomy (NCBI): domain Eukaryota; kingdom Metazoa; phylum Rotifera; class Eurotatoria; order Philodinida; family Philodinidae; genus Rotaria; species Rotaria socialis. The sequence goes on from CAJNYU010003889.1 coordinate 59,366, forward strand.
ACTGTTTTTGATCAAAAAGATGTCAGAAATATATATTAAGTTCTACTCTATAAAATTTTTATTTGTATGAGCTAGACCCTACTTATACCATAAATATTTTTTTTGTAACCTTACCCCGCCCTGCCCTACGAGCTTTGTACCCTAGCCCTACCCTGTCCTGCAGGGCAAGGTTGACCTGCAGGACTCTAATTTACAATAAGCGAATGAATAAAAGTGAAGCAGTGATTGTCCCTTAGTTAGAAGATTCTGTCTATTCTTTTTCTAATCAGAAGCCTAAACTTCATGTTAAAAATGTCTAGCAAATCAAATTGGTGGATGAATATATTTTCGACTAATATGATCCATGCAGTGAATGAAAATACCGAACCATTAACAATCTAATAAGTTTCCTATACTTAAAAAAACTGCGACCACCATAGCAATTACTAGGGGAATTACACGATTTACTGCCGTTGTAAACAATTGTTTACATATGCATTTTTTTATTTTTAGGAATTTTTAGGAGAGTTTTTCTGTGGTAAATTATATGATTATCTTAGATAATTCTAATGATCACAATAGAAAACCTATTTAGATTTTCTATGTCATAAGTTTTGTTTTTATCTCAAGGGTTTATTTCTCATATCAAATGTTCGTTAAAATATGTTTATGGTTGTCTATAGTTCGTGATTGAATAAAAAGATTTAACGAAAAGTGTATTTTTTAGCTCAAAAGTTTATTTTTTATGTCAAAAGTTCGTGAAATTACATTGAAATGTAACTATAGTTGGTAGTTTACTTTATTGCTTAAGAAATATTTTAATTCTCTAACACAAAGGTTTATTTTTCATGTCAAGCGTTCGTAAAAATGTATTTAAGTCTATCAATAGTTAATAATCGAATACGTAAATTGAAAAGGAGGTATTTTTTTAGCTCAAAGGGTTGTTTTTGTTTTTTAAATGATTGCAAATGTTTGTTAAAGTAAGTATATAGTTCGCATGTTATTTTTACTCCAATCTAATAATCTGATTTAAATTTTAAATATTTCTAGGATTCTCTAAAAAAGCGTACCAAATTAGATACTTCAGAAAATTCAGAATTTCACGAAACGAACTATTAACGTTACGTTTCTTATTTCTTAATCGTCTATTGTGATCATAAGTGTATCTGAACTATAATTCATATAACTTACCAATTTGAATGAGCAAGTGCCCATGTGAAAATTTTGTGCATTCAAACGCAGAGCTGAACGCGCTACAGCTGCGTTTGAAACGATAAGCGCGAAACGCGTTGAACGCAGCTAAAATGAAACATCTGATGTATCTGAACGCGTCTTGTAAACGCATATGGACGCATCTAAATGCTTGATGAAAGATCTGATGCGTTCGGACGCGTTTGAAGAAATTTAGGGAATAAGTGAACATCTTGTTCTCGCAGATTCGTGCTAAAGCACTATCATAATCACATAATGATCAGCTCTTTCACAGAGGTATAATACAGAACAAGGAATTTAACTTACGATATGGAAGAGAAGTGCGGTGATGAAGGCTAGAACAGAAGAACTTTGAATTATAGAAGAAGTTACTTATCTCTGAGCTATATCTCCTTGTCAGATTGTTTTTCTTTCAACGATATCTTGTTAATCACTTACAACCAACATGACTAGTTGAATGACAGAATACAATTATTAAAATAAAATAAGAACTATTTTATACTAATATTTTTTATTATAAATAGTCGAATCTTACATGATGAACTATCTAGGATAAAAGTAAACTATTATTTGATATTATGCGCAATCATTATTTATTTATTTTTCGGAATAAATTTATAAAAATTGAGCGAAATTAATTTTTCATAAACTAATGACTTTTTCTGTGCATCTATTGGAAAAGTTTACCACTGTATGACTATAAGCTTGCTATAAACTTTTTAAGATTAAAAAAAATAAAATATGCTGAATCTCTGTATATTACTTAGCCATTTTAAATTTATCTGTAAGATAAGACAATAAAAAATATTTTCCTTTTCAGGAAGGTAATTCATTTTGATTATTTTTACATCTCAACTATTGGATTAATTTATCGAAATCAAAACTAAAACACAAATGAGATTTATAGTTGAAAAAAATTGAAAGAAAAATATTACGAAGTGAGGATGTTGTAGAATATGATAGAATTTTATTTATTAGAATACCAAGGCTCATAGATTGCCTTATAAATTGATATCTGGAAGATATAATAAAATTAGGCACAACTTGATGTCATAAAGATATGCAATATCAATATGAACGAGTTTAATTTGAAAAACTATTAACAATGAATATATAATCTTATTATTTGTTTTCGTAATTATTTTTCAGTTATTTTATTTCGAAGGAGTAAATTTTGATTTAAAATGACCTGAAATATTTAGATTATGCAACGATCTCATTCTGTCAAAAATATTGCATAAACAATATCGGCATATCGAGGTAATGAAAAGAAGTATTTTCTATTCTTCCAGCATTTTAATATACAATAGAAAAATAGAGAATATTTTGAATCTCAATAATAAGGAATATAAGTGTAAATTTAAACAGTAAAAGGGAAAAGTAGCAAAGTTATCCAAAGCAGAATATAGTTATAGACATACGTATGTATTTTTCGTACATGTTTCAGACTGAAAATACGTTGGTGTGACAATCGTGAAATCGATAAAATACACAATATAGCTCTGCATACTCTTATTCTCATAAGCTTAATTAAAATTTTACCATTTTCAGTTTTCTAGAATAATAAGCTAAACGATATCGTCAAAATTTATTGCTACACTCATCAAAATTATTTGCTTCTACATTGACAAATAAGCAGTAACTGGTTTAGAGGATATATCTTTAATAGAAACGATTATAACATTTGAAAGGCATTACACAAGAAACGACCCTGACCTTGTATGGATGTCTACACGTGATCATAACTACAGAAGTGTTCTATCTTATTTTTATTCTTACAGTTGTAACACATGTTTCAGTTTTAGATGCGTTGGGGTGTGACTCTTAATCAGAACGCGTTCGAATGCATCTTAAAAACGCGAGTGAACGCAATCGTAGCTCGAGACGCGTGTTTGGGACGTGATTGAACGCGATTGCGAACTCAAACGCGTCTAGATGTGTCTTTGGGGCACGATCAAACGCATCTAAATGCGTCTTTAAAAACGCGTCTGAACGGTATTTTCTCCAATTTTGTATCACAATCGCGTGTAGGCGCGTTTTAAACGAATCAGAACGCATTTTACGTGCGTTTCAGTTTTACATGGATGGTTAGGTGAGCGTAAATAATAATTTTATTATATATATATATATATATATCATGTAAAATTATTCGAGCAAGAGACATGTTAATATTGATTTGAGTAGTTATGTTAATGAAAGAAAGCAGAAAGGCGCGCTTCATCAAATTGCTTCATTATTGGTAATTATCGAGAAAAATATGCTATTATGCAGTTGAGGTTTATTGTATTTTACCAAAAAAATGAAGAAATATTAATCTATACATGATTGAAATATCATGAACATGACACTAATAAAGCTTACAGACAGAGAGAAGTTATATCAACTTTGTCGATTGAGATTTTAGAAATAGCAGTAGTTGGTTATTTAATATGCATTTATCTTGATGTTTTTATTGTAGCGACTGGATGTGTTATTAATTGAACGAGACAGGAACGTATAATTCTCAATTTTTAGTCTGATTTAGTAAAAAAGATGAAACTCGCAGTGTTCAAAGGAAAGCAGAATTATTTTAATGTTTAATTATAAGAAAGTTTTAAAATGATTTTATTAGCACTATCATTTTTTAAATAATTATGAAATGTTCAATAAATAATAATGGTATTTCTTTTTGATGATTTTATTACATTTTTTATTTCTAATTTTTGAGGATAGTTAGAAAAGGGTGTGAGTGTGGGTGTATGTGCAGGCTCAGCGGATACCGACAGCCACACCCACACCCTCAAGATATTCATTTAATAGGCTACTTAGACGAAAACATTATTGTTTTATTTGAAAGAATCTCCACCAACTGAACTCATATAATCAAAAACATAATTCATTCTGTTTATTGAATTCGGACAAGAAAAACAATAATAAATTCGATTATACTATAAATCCATAACCATGAATAACTAATGAGAAATCGTTAACAAAATTTTCAAAATGAAAATGTATTTTCTCTTAAATTAATCAGTCAAATATAAATATATACGTATAGCTTTAAAGCATTTTTTGCTTTTAAAATTATACGTTTGTAATGATCCAACGATAAATGATAATATAAATATTGAGTTCAAGAAAACTTTTATGTAAAAAACAACAAACTACTATAAAATATTGAATTCACAATTTTAATGATATAATTTTATCATCAATGGATTTAAGAATCAATTCGTTTACAATGAATGTCTTCATAGCATATAAATCATATATAAACGTTATAAAAGTTTCATAGATTAATATAAAAAGGATCAATTTAGAAACTCAATTTTTCTACAAAGAACACTAAATAAATAAAATTTATTCATTATTATTTACATCTATGACCATTTATAAGATGAATCAAATCTATTATATGATTACTGTTACTTCTTTTTACATTAACAGTATCCATTTAAATAAATTATATATGTAATACATATATATTGTTTTAGTTTGCAATTTCTTTTCAGACTCGATAATACCACTATGCAATACTATTATATCATTAAATATTATATTATCAATGATAAAATACGTGACGCACAAATGAAATGTCATTAATGTTTTGCTGTATTCCGATCAATCAAAATTCATTCAAAAGATTATATTATATGGACATGACACCATTATACATATCTTTCTAATTTTTTACAATACATAACAATTCAATATGTCATGCTTTTTTGCTTTTATATGTGAGATTATTAATTAATATCAATTTCCTTTCAAATAAAAAATATTATTCATATCCAACAGAAACATTTTTCATTTATCGTTATACTAACTATTAAAAAAAATCAGTGCAGTCTTCAGTTTGTCTTATACATTTGTACACTTTCGTCCAAGAAAAAAAGAATAAATACTTCTATATCAAAGATAATAATTTATTTACGTCGATGTTTTTTGTCAGTTAATGCTTAGAAATAATTTCTAAATCGAATATCAATATCTATTCTTTATAACACTTTAATATTGAATAAGAATTATGATGTTCAGGATGTTTGACATTCAAATTACAAAATTCAATTTAAAAATAAAGAAGTATCTGATATTATTGTGCTTTATAACTCGTTGTGTATTCCCGTAGAAAGAGCAGGGGGTGTGAAAAGGCGGATAAAAGATTAACAATTAACAATAAAGAAAAAACAGTTGAATAAGATTGTTGTTTATTAAAATTGCATATAAGCAAAGCGCGCCTTTTAAAGATTGTTTACGGCAGTAAATCGCACGGCAGTAAATCGACGAAACGTTATGAATTTTACTAGGGATGTTCTATGAAAAATGAGAGAATTGTTGCAAGCGTAGTCTCTGTGTAGAAGTGTTTTTGTCTGCTTAAGTCGTAATTGATGAGATTTTTCTGTAGCTCATTCATCTAGCGGAGACTTGAAATTCATTTTTCTAGCTAATCGATGTTTTAATCCTATCAAACAGCTCATCGTAAAAATGTATTCGTAGCGAACTCGCTTCACGGAAAACTCTATCTGAGTTATGTATTTTTATTGTTAGCCTGATAACTAATCTACGCAGACTACCACATAAATGAGATCGAACGCAAATGAACAGAGGAGAGAAAAATAATTATTTTTTTTTGTTTTCTTTCTTTTATTTCTATCTGATGTAGAGAACAGCAGATCAAATAGGAAACTTCTGGTTATTGAAATCTGACTTCGTCTTCGAGACCGAACGATTTTTAAGTAGAGGCCCAAATTTATTTTTAATGAAATTTTATAATATTTTTGAGTTCAACCAGATTGTAAAGCTGAATGCTTTTTATACAGTTGGATTTTCATAATAAATACAATTGAATAAAATACCTCTTTATTTAGATAAATAAACAGCTGTTTGTTTTTTAAAATTGAACAATGTTTTTCTCAATATTTAATCGTTCAATTTATTTCATTGATAAATCTAATTAATTATAGGGTGTAGTGGATGGATGGATGGATGTAACTGTTCAAGTACCCACACTCTTCATATATATATTGCCGTTGCCTTTCTTCGTCAAATACCAAGTCGTAGAAGATAAGTTTCTGCACGGTACGAATCACGATGGTATGCCTACCAATCAACGCTATATTGCGCAATGGTCCATGAAGAGGGTCGATTTTGTCTATTACTACACATTGCTCATCGAGAAGGAAAACTAAATTGTTATCCACATTCAATAGAGCCCAGTAGCCATCGGGTAATGAAGTCATCCGTGAAAAAACACCGGAGACCGTATCGAGCGAAATAGTACGAAGAGTGTTGAGATCAAGATCACGAAGTTCAAAGCGACACTGTCGATTGAGTGGATTGTTTTCATCTTGAATGCTGAAAGCAAGTTGATCATTTGAATTCAGTTGAATGCATGTGATGAATTCATTTGCACGGCATGTCACAGGACTCAACCGTCGCTTCGGCAAAGTCCATGAACTAATCTGAATCCATTCGACGGCACTCTCTTGACACCAATAGGAAATGAAAAGCCGATCGTTTCTACAAGTGCATCGACGAAAACTATTGGTTTGATAAGGTGCAATGCGAGTGATTTCTTGAAAGAGTCGTGTCACTGGATCAAAAAGAATAAGTTTTTTATCGAGTAAAATGAAGAATTGTCGTAGATCATGATACCATTGGATGTCACGAATCTGTTTAGAGAATAAAAGCATTAATCTCATGATTAACAATGGTAACGAGAACGAAATGTCTTTCCGCATCTGACTATCAACCTTTCTGTTTTCTGAATTACATCTCACAATTTTAGACAATCAGTGGCAGTAAATGCTACACAATAGTTTTCTTCTACCTCATCCTATATTCAGCACTTACGACTACATCATGATGCCATATCATCGAAATGCCTCGTCTACCATGCCGATCGAACAATGTCAATTGCTTATTTTCAAATTCTTGCGCAAGTAAATATTCATCGGAAGCACCCATCGCCCAATAATTACCAACACAACTTTCTGTGAACGGCTTTTCGACAAGCCGTTTGCCTAATCTTGTTGTAGGCGTGTTGCTATCGTAATTCTGTGCCTCGTTTTGCCATGGTTCCGACGAAACGTTTCTTTTACTGGATTTGTTGTTTCAATATCCAATGCACGCCTTTGATCACAATGTTGTACGATGTGTATATTTTCCAATGAATGACCATATTCATTTTGTAATTTTTCCAGTTGAATTAACTGAGAATCTCGATTGATTTATTTGCTACCTGTTATTGTCGATGATTCTTCTTCGAAATGAGATCGACAATGTTCTATATGATTTGCGAGTGTTTTTCTAGCATTCTCGGCTGATCGGTGAATATCATCTATGGCCTGGCTTTCCCAATGATCGATAGTTGAGCGAAGTTTACTTTCAATATTTTTATATGCAACCAAACAGTTAGACAGCGGCTGTTGTTTATTATCAGCATCATCCAAATATTTCTCGTAGGTTTGACGATGTTCACGAAAATGATCCCAACAAAAATGGTGATTACAAACAATGCCGATAGCCACTGATGGTGTGTCACACGGCAAATAACACGACACGCTACCGGTTTGCTCTATCGACATTAATTGATGGGACTAAGATTAATATGAGAGAGCCCGACTGTTACTACCAATTTTGGCTTTTTTCCAGTAGATCAAGAATTTTCTCGTGAAGAGCAATCTGAAAGCAAAAAAAAGTGAAGAAATGACTGCAAGTTACATGTCTATAACTATAATCAGAAGTTAATTATGATAATGCTATTGCTTTATTGAATAACTTCTGATAAGTGTCGATAATACTGACGTCACACTGAACTTCAAAAGCAATACAGCGTTGCCAATTTGGTTCATAAAAAAATGTCTGTGTGCAAGACATTGAACGAACGCAAAGGATCCATTGGAAAGATATAAAATATGTACGACGACCAGGTGCATACGTATACGAGCAAGCAATGCTTTTTATTCTACTGACTGACAGAAAGAAAAAATGTTTACGAATACAGAATAAAATATTATTACGGCTAGTCGTCTAATTAAAAAAGTCGATATTATTCATTTCATCAACAGAAAAAGCAGAACATGTTTTTCCTGTGGCTTGTGTTATCGTAGTAATAAAAAGAAATGCTCTCGTCACTCTTGTTCGATGTGAACGGAAGTGTCAGTTGATCATCGGTGGCGGAGGCAGCTTGCGGAAGTTTTCAAATTTTTAACTATTCAGTGACTGCTAGCTGAACTCAAGGACTCTTCGGCGACGACGATTGTATAGAATTTTTTTTCTTTCACCACAGTGGTGGCTAGACGTTTCAACAATTCTTGCTGTTCTCCCTAGATATTGAAATGAAAACGATAAAAGAAACTGTCGGTCGCGTAAAATAGAAAAATCTCATTAATACGATGCGATGCGATGTGATGCGAAGCAAAAGCATTTATGTAGTCCGTCGCGAGTTTTTTTTTCTTTTTTACTTAAGACCGTACGCATCACATCTCTTCGTTTTATGACAGAATGATCTCGAGAACCGAAAAGCGTAGAAAAGTGATTAAAACGTGAGATCGTAGTATCAAGATCAAACTCTTTACAACTGTTTTCTAATCTTCAATTCGAAGTTCTATTTCCTCACAAATATCGTTCCAAAATGACGAAAACGACGAAATTTATGGCGAGATAATGAAAGTGACATCATCAACATATGTGAATGAATATTCCATTGGTTCACTACTAATCTATGTTATTGAATCATATAAATAATGAATCGTTCAATACGAATGTACTAAAAATAGAAAATGTGAACAGAGCCATATACGATAGTTGCTATAATTGGCATTTTGAAAACTCGAATTTCTAACTCCTTTAAAGGTTACGTAGTTACGTAGTGTTCAATGGATACTAATTAATTATATTTATATGAATTTCTTATTCTGTATCGATCCTTATATAGATTTAACATAATATTATATTATTCATCTTTCTACTAGACCATTCGACATATTTTAAATTTTATAACTGATGATATAAAATTTGATTTAACTACTTTCTAACATTTGTAATGTATATTTGAAAATATTTCATGAAACAATATGTTGTTGATATTTTAATATTGATTTTGACTCACTTTAGATTAAGTTCATTTTTTATTCATATTCAAAACAAAAGAAACATTAAATGCTTTTTCTATATTGTTATGATGCAGATATTATTATGTATATGTGAGTAAAACAAATTCTCTTATTGATATTCTAAAATTCATATTATGATATTTAAAAATTTATTTAAATTTATCCAATGTTTTGTTTTAAATTTAAAAAAATTTGTTTAAATTATTACTTAATATATGAAATTATAGCTCACACGTTTCTAGAATTTATTATAGATTGAAAAACAAATTTCTAGCTTTCTTTAATTTAGATATTTATTGTAAATATGTTTCTTCGTTTACATGTTTTTTGAAGTTTATTTTAGATAGTACTATCAACAAGGTAACGCGACGTTAGCGTCACCAACCCTCTACTGAAAGGATTTAGTCATGTAGAACGTAGTAGCTATCCTAAACTATCTAGCTAACAGACTTCACATTCTATAGCTTCGAAATGATTTTCATGGAAAACACGATTGATAACCGAGCATAAATAGAAACACGCTTGGAAGTATCACCAAGAAAACAGCATTTAAGTAGTACTCACGAATATTATATGGCAATAGTAAAGTTAAGTGCATCCGATATGCTACAGCTCAAGCTATGCTCCGAAAACTTTCGATCAGCTTGATAACGGAGTGACGAAAAAGACCCATTCAAGAGAGCTATGATCGCAATACCCCATTTTAGTAAATTTACAACTCAAATTGGTCTATCAAATAGATATTTAGCATGAATCTGCACGAGTAGATCAGAGATTACATCGAACTGACTTTTTCTAACTCGATTTCGGTTAGATTTGTCCTAATTGTTGCTCTACCCCATGTGGGTTCATTTTGTTTCGGTGCGCTTCCCGTCTATAATACATATATTCATTCCAGGGTGCACATTCACAGATAGATAAATCTAAGATTTACATCTTTTGAATCGAATCCACTCGCAATCAGGAAAAACTAAACTTATTAAGATAATCACGACAAATATGAATTTCAGAGCTGTCATTCAATTCCGCAATGTTGAACATTCCGGAACCAGTTCCGCCCCCGGAACCAGTTCCGCCCCCGGAACCAGTTCCGCCCCCGGAACCAGTTCCGCCCCCGGAATCAGTTCCGTCGATTCCGGAATTAGGTCAAATATGAACACTGTCCGATTCCGGAATTGGTTCGTCCGATTCCGGAATTGGCTCGTCCGATTCCGGAATTGGTTCATCCGATTCCGGAATTGGTTCATCCGATTCCGGAATTCCTTCGTCCGATTCCCGGAATTCCACGGAATTCAGTCCAATTCCAGAATTAGATGAAAGCGGAGTCACCGGGAATTCATAGGAATTACACGGAATTCCTAGTAATTCCGGGATTACAACTTGTGTCACTGTATTCTAGCTTGTCTTACCCAGTTCGTGATGATCCGATTCCGGTCCGGAATTCCGGAATTAGGTCAATACGGAATCGCTGGAAATTAGATGGAATTCCTAGGAATTCCGTGTAATTCCGTTCAATTCCTGTTTGATCCAATTCCCGGAACTCCGTACCGGAATTGCATTCGTCACCGAGCTATAAGATATATCAAGTGTCCATTGATCACTCAATTCCGGAATCGCTGGGAATTAGACGGAATTCCTAGGAATTAGACGGAATTCCTAGGAATTAGACGGAATTCCTAGGAATTAGACGGAATTCCTAGGAATTCCGTGTAGTTCCGTTCAATTCCGTTCAATTCCTGTTCGACCCAATTCCCGGGATTCCGTACCGGAATTGCACGGTGTGGGTGTTGCGGTAAGTGTGGGTGTTGCCATAGGTGTGGGTGTTGCCATAAGTGTGGGTGTTGCCATAAGTGTAAGTGTTGGCATAAGTGTGGATGTGAATGTTAGTGTAAGTGCACTGAATTCCGGAATCGTTGGGAATTAGGCGGAATCCGTTTGGATTCCGTGTAATTCGGGAATTGAATAGGATGGGATAAACGGAATTCCGGGAATTAGATGGAATTGATCGGCAGCGATTCCCGGAATTCCGGAATTGAATCGGAAGGGATGAACGGAATTTTGGGAATTGGATGGAATTGGTTCCGTGAGCGGAGCTGATTCCGGAATGTTCAACATTGCGGAATAGGATGTATTCTCGAAAAATCGGTGATTAATCGTGATAGATCGGGGTTACTCAAAAAAGCGGCGATCAACCGCAATTAATCGCTAGCATTTATCAAAATCGCGATGTATCATCAAAATTTAGGCGATTTCGACGACATGGGATTATATCAGTTTCATTGTTAGCAAATAGACGAAAAGTGGACCAGATAGTTATTTTACAGCATCAGTGCTTTTTTCGCGCGCACAAAGTTTTTCTGTTGATATTATTATAATTTTCCTACCAATATATATATTAGATGAAGATTAGGAATGCACTGATTCCTACACTATGCTTTTAAAAATGGCATTCTTTTGCCATAAAGACTTGCGCTATATGCGAATTTTTTACATTCGTTTTGACCAGTTTTTCATGCTCTATCTGAATCAGCTGTCAAAATCTACCCACTATAAAATAAATCATTCGGACTAGGCGTGGAATCGGTCAAAAAGTGAAAATTTAAAGATTTTTCGGCCGATTCCAAGCGAATTACAGATTTATCTTTCGCATTAGAATATTCCTGAGGATAGATTTGAAAAGAGTGGTCAAAACTGAGCAGAAATATATGAAGAATTTATGAGAATCTCATAACTCCAAGTTTTTTCAGTATTTTAAACGTTTCTAAGAAATTCTAGGAATCGGCTGGAATTAGTTTTTCTCTGGTTGCAAAAATATTTGCTCAGCATCGACACTTGATATACTCTGATAGATTTTTCATATTATTTCTGCTCAGTTTAGACCGCTCTTTTCAAATTTATCCCCACCCTAGTGAAACATCTTGTAAGTAAGATCTTGGCCAAGATCTTGGGTACAGATAAGTGAACAGATCTTGAAAATTTAGGTACAAGATAACTGTATTATCTTGTACCCAAGATCTTATTACAGATCTTAAGTAAGAATTCATAACATCTTGAACGATGCATTCTGAAAGTGTGTTTGGTATTTTTTCAATATATTTTAATATTAACTATTCCTGTCCCGAATAGCTCAAGCAAGTCAGATGCTGAGATCTGACCGGCTTTAAGTTGGTCCGATATTCGCCAGACCAATTTAGGGTAGTCCTCTCTCGACCATCGATCGAGATCAGCATCCTCTCGATTAATCAATAGTCGAGAAATAGTTTAGAAAAAAACTTATTTTGTAAAGTTATCTTTTTGCATGTCCAATCATGTTGCTTATATTCTGTTCTGTATGCATAAAAAAACGGTGAACGACTAGATAGCCTATCTAAATAAACTAATGATGTCGCTTTCTGTTTTATTCGAGATCTTGTGAGAAGATAATAGTAAAAGAAATCGTTGCCATGATCTTGCTAAGATCTTAGGTACAGATTTATCAGATAGGACAAGATCTGAACAAGCGAATTATCTTTTAAAGATCTTGATAAGATCTTACCTACCAATCCCAAGATTTCAAGATCTTACTTACAAGATGTTTCACTAGGGCAGGAATATTCTGATGCGAAAGATAAATCTGTAATTCACTTGGAATTGGTTGGAATCGGTAGAAAAATCTTTAAAGTTTCACTTTTTGACCGATTCCACGCCGAGTCCGAATGATTTATTTTATAGCGGGTGGATTTTGACGGCTGACTGAGATAGAGCATGAAAAACTGGTCAAAAAAAATGTAAAAAATTCGCATATAGCGCAAGTCTTTATGGCAAAAGAATGCCATTTTTAAAAGCATAGTATAGGAATCGGTGCGTCCCTATATCTAACGAGTGCTAGAATCTCATAGAAAACACGTTTATGCCAGTAGCTCCCCAATTCAAAAGTCGCGCGCGTCCCGCAAGCTCCGCAGTCCCGCATCCAAAATAAAAGGTACCTACATATACATGTACACTACAGACTTCTAAAGTCGCCAAGTGCCGCAGTCCAGCCTCTTTTTGTATATCAAGGGTGTGTTTTGTTTTCGAAAACTCAGTTTGAAATCAAAAAGCCCATAGACTCCAACCCTTATACAAAAGTAATATTTTCCTAAAAAAGACTTTCTCTATCCTAAAAAAAGCAAAATACAAAATTTCAAAAAACTAACAACGCCATCGTGTTCCCCGATCCCAGTTACCTTTGGTCAAACCTATCCCTATCCCTACAGGATATTGTTTGAGGTTAGTTAAGTTTATACACCTACTTTCCTATTGTACGAGCGAACGAACGACGAACGAACAGACGAGCGAATACATTTAGCTCGTTTTTCGTAATACCCTCCTTTCAGTAAATCATATTACTATTCAGTGAAGAAAATAAAATTGAGAAAGAAAGCAAGGGTTGATTTCACTTTTATTTTTGTCTAAGATAATAGAGATATGGAATGTGAAATAGTTATATATATCAGGGAAGGTCAAAAAACATTTTAAAACGATAACAGAAAGACAGTGTATAGACACCAAAACACATTTCTTTTTAAGTTGTTGTTTTATTATGAATTTTATTAAAGAGATATTTCAATATTTGTTTATTCAGTTCGCGCAAATATAAATGAGAAACAAGCCAATAAATACTTGCTAAGGTGAATTTTTTTCTATTATGATTAATTGTTCAAAACAATTGAAACAAATATTAGTCAAATTCAATTGATTTAATGTTTCTCTATATTACCCAGGTCGAACATTCCGGCCACCGGATCCCATAGGATACTCCAGGGAATATGCGGGAAAGTCACCATATCCTGCAGGAAAACACGGGAAATTGCTGGAACATGGAAGCAGCCCCAGGAGAATCAGGGTACATCGGAATCGGTCGGAACCGATCGGTTCTGTTGAACTCCGACGATTTCCTAACTAACGGATTCCGGCCCAGATTTCGTCAAACCATTTCCGATCGATTCCCATCGGTTCCGTCAATTTCCGACAAATTCCGGGTCGAAATTTTCCGGAACTTAACGGAATTTTTCCGGCGGAAACCGGACCGGGATCCGTTAGTTAGGAAATCGTCGGAATTCAACGGAGCCGACCGAAAAGCAACGGAATCCATAGGATCCGATACCGGAAACGATCGGATCCACTGGTAGGATTGAATCTCCTGGGAGTATTTCGGTGAAAAATACGGCCGGACTTTTTCGGCGAATTCCTGCCAAGTTCCGGTGATTCCCGGCAGGAATTGATCGGAAATCACCGGAAAAAAATCCGAAAATTTTCCAACCGGAATACTGCTCCCAAAAAAATCAACGGAACTACCCGGAACAGTCGGGACTGTTCGGCCTGGGCATTGATTGCTGGTGCTTGATTTATGAAGAGAAATATGGAATATGAAGCTGTTCACTAAGCATCTAGCTTTAGCGCATATGACTACTTGTTTGATTATAGTCTTTCGTTGAATTGTGACAAAGCAAGATAAATAAAATGCTGCTACTCAGTAAATAATGTACTATTGTTATATTAAGTCGAAGATATTGTGTTTTTACACATTACGATACTTTAAGTTTTCTTGTTAGTACATGTACTCTGTAGTGTTAAGATTAAGGAATATCTTAGCTATTGCTTGGTCAAAGGTTTTTTTGCTAACTTCATATGAAATTGGCTTATCCTTGGTAGAATTTTCTTAACTGATTTAATGTTTTCAGAAGCTTTTCTACTTTTTATTTTTGTAGAATAAGCTTTAGTCCAACAGCATTATATTCTATGCAGAAGCATGCGGTCTGTGTAACTGATGCTACGAGCATTTTACGATAAGGCGCTAAAGATGGATAGAGGCAGTGCTTACAGGAAAAAACAAGCGTACCTTCTTGATAATGTTTTTTATCTTCACAAAGATGAAGTCTTTTTTAATAGAAATAGATATGAGGATACTTGTTATAGGTTGTTTCCACTAAGAAGATTTTCAGTTATCTCAGTAGTCTCAACTCATAAATATAATTCTTACTCACTGAAGTTCTGTATCGATTGCAAGCAACGATGAGTATTAAATCAAGCCGTAGATCATTTGCGTCTCTGTAGAAAAGAAAAATTTCAACAAACAGATAATCTCTTCAATTGCTAGAAAGAAAAAGACTGATTTTAAGAAGGACTAAACATCATTAAAATGTTGCTGTCATCATTGATGCCAGATAATCAGACATATACAGTTGTACTCATATAGATATGCACTGACTCACTTCGAGTGAAGACATGTGATATAATAAGTATACTCATACGAGTTGTATGCATCAAATTGAATGTGAAATCTTTAGAAAAGTTATTCTTCAGTATATTAATTAATCATAATGGTGACAATGATAACCAAACAAGTAAAAATAAACAAAAGTAATTTATCATCACCATTCAATTATTTGATTCATTTTACATTTATCTTCATATCCATAAAACGCGTATAAATAATATAACTAATATAACATATAATGAATGGCAATTAGGACTGGATTCATCATATTAAAATCTCTTATATTCTTCTCGATTGCATATGAAAACGTAATGCAAATAGATTTTTTTACAACATACAGCTACATATAAGATAAAACGATTGATAGATCAACTGGGAACAGCATTAGTTTTTCGATACTTTTTGTGGCGATGATAGTGGTTCAGAGAAATTTTGAATTGCAAGAAAAAAGAAAATGATTGAAGAAACTGGACAAGATCATTCCTGAAATTTGATGCACTCATTTTACGCACTAACCTAAATCAAAAGGATCACTATTTAATGGATAGTGTACAATTTGTTAAAACTCAAATATCCATATATCTGAATATAATTAAACAGTAAAAATTAGTATTAATGAAACTATATTATTTTGATTTATAAGAAAAAGTTTGACTTGATGGTAAAAATTGGATACAATATCAAACGCAGAAAATGCGTATAGTACAGAGAATAAAAAACTAAATAATCCAATTTTGATAAGTGTGGTTTCAATTAAATGAGAATTAGCACTCATGATGTTATTTTTAGAATAAGCATTCAGTAACTCTTCAATAAGTGTCAATCAGCTTTTACTAGCTACAAATAAATATAGAAGAACATTGACAAAAATGACTTTTTCAAGAAATGCTGGATTACAATCCTATTTTAAATGGAAACTGAAAATCTTGAAATAAATATAGTTTAATTTCATCGTTTCATATTTGACTACCGGAAAATGTCAAAATTATCTATCTGCATCATCTTTATCACTTTCATTTAAACGTTCTCTATATAAGTTCATTATAATAAATAAAATGGCATCTCTGTTGAAAAATATTTCAAATAAAATTTTTATAAAGACTCGTACATTTTCATAAGTAACGGAACGCTAGTATCGCTAACCTTCTACTGAAAGGACATGATCACGTTAAATACAAGAATCCGATATACGTAGCTAAGAAATTCTTATTATAGGCACAATACATGACATATCTCAGTGATAATATCATTGGGATTTCCCAAAAACCAGTGTCACCTATCCACATATAGATAGATAGATAGATAGATAGATAGATAGGTAGGTAAATACATAAATGATTAGATAGTAGGGTCACAGTCGCGGTACTGATCACGGTAATGGACACAGTCAGGGTAGTAGCCACGGTAGCGGTCACGGTCACGCCTTACTACGACTAGTTTTAAAAAACTCCGAGACCGTGACTAAAAATCGTAGTCGCAGGTGTTACATGGCCAAACATTTTACACCCATTTTTATCTAAGCCTCGGCGCGTGGTGGCCCTGTGGGCCACCCAACGAGCGCCGAGATGCCACGTCTCTCTCATTGAACATGTTCAACTCATGTAGGTCTTCCATGACCAAAGGTTTTATCTACCCACCCAGGTGACCAAAAGACTAGTAAAAAGACTAGTCTTTTTTCTAGACAAGTCGGCCGTCCAGTCTAGTCTTTTTCTCAAAATGTCCTAGTACAGGACTAGTCTGAAATCTCGTATAGTCCATAGTGCCCGTCCGGACTATGAAAGTGACTGGAGTCATTCTATTTGTCATGCGTAGTCTTTTTCGAAAAAAAGTCTAGACATGCTGTACCATCCTGACGCCCGTCAAAAATATGATTCTAAATAAAAGTAAGAGCGTCCATGACCCTTTACATGACGAGTTGTGGCCTTATATAATGACGAGATCCTGACTAGTCTAAACTGAAATATTTTATGACTACAACTAGATTCGAACACACATACCAACTATTACTTACCCATCGTTCAGACCATTGAGCCATTTGATCGAGAGATCAGTTTATCAGTATTTCTAGTCATTCTAATATGCTTTAAAATACGAATTTTTTCTATGTTTTATTCATATGAAAAATTGAATAAAAAATATTTTTTTATAAATTCCAAAATTATTCAGATGAAATTTAATAAAATAAATTGAAAACTGTGCTTATTTTATCTCATGTTTTTGTCTTGTTTTAGTCATTAATTTAGCAATTCAGCAGGACATTTTATTCAACAATTTTTTTCCTTCTAATATTTATTTAGATAATTCAGAATTCGGACTGACGGTGTACTTAAAAAATAGAATAATCTTTACGAACATACAACAGTTTATATTAGCCTAGGAGCAGTCCTTCTAGCTACCATTAAAGGCATTTTCGGGTAGTGAGAATCAGTTTCCATCAAGTGATTTCTGCACACATGGTATATGGAAGACATCCATTTGCATTTTAGAATATATACATAGACATAAGGTTTACTGTATTACGGACTGCCGCCAAGACGCCAGTCTGATTTTTAATAGTATTATAAATGTCTCTAATGTTGTAATCTAACTTTCTTCTCCATTTTTTACAATATTTTCCCCTGCTATGGACTAGTCCAGGTGGGAGTAAATGAATAAACAGACCAGTCTAGACGGGTAAAATGACATACGGACTAGTCATAATGATGCTTTAGAATATATTGGACTAGTCTAGACGGATAAAAGGACAAACGGACTAGTCAGAACGATGCTCTGGGATAGCTTATACCAGTCCAAACGGGTAAAAGGACATACGGACTAGTCACAATAGATATGGAAGACGTATTAGACTAGACTTGAGGGTATAGCAGACTTTTTGGACTAGTCATGTCGCCCGTCCTCCCTATTTTTTTGCTCACTTGGGTATCTACCCATTTACCTATTTACCTATTTACCTATTTATCTATTTACCTACCTGTCTATCTATCCATCTACCCACTTATCTATTTATCTATTTACCTACCTACCTGTCTATCTATCATTCCTCCCATTTATTTAATTATCTGTATCCGTCTACCCCTGCCTTGATCTACAGGTTGGTGCATTGATGATTGGATGTTTATAATTCTAGATCTATGTAAGTATCCATCTATATGTGTATAGGTGACAGTTTGTTTTTGGAGAATCCCAATGATATTCTCACTAAGATTTGTCATGCACTCTATAGGCATGAGTTTCGCAACATGTAACAAAACAGTAAAAGGATTAGCAACCAGAACAGCTAAATCTGCTTGCATGAATCTAATATGAGTAGGCTTTAGTTGAATACGGTGCAAACTTCACCTAAGTGAGGATCATTTGAGTGCCTGAATAGCAGGATTAAAAAATACCGGAAGAGAGCTAACATTCAACACTCTATTTTATATATGTTCTTCCTCGTTTCTTCAAATGTGAATATACGTATAGATAAGTTGAACTAACGAGGGAGGGCCACCAAGTGTTCAATCGCTTTTGCGTTGAAACTACTTAGATTATGTAGCTCCCAAGAAGTTATGAATACGGTAAAAATATATTTTGGGCAGATAGCTTATTGTTACGAAAATAGGCCATTTTTATTGTATTTTTTAATTATTGCCGTAGCCCCCTTCAGGAACATTCGAAAATTGATTTTCGAATTTTAACTTGAAATCTTATGCAACAATACATCTCAACGAGAGTGGTGTCTTTTGGAATGCTTTTGATCATTGCATTTATTTGTTTCATTAAATCTGCTACTTCATTTGAAAGATGTACAATAAAAATTTCACAATACCCGTGTCTAACGATAGGGATAGTAGAAACGTCTGAAACGTTCACAATCGTCCTCCTTAGCGAGTCTTTATATGAAAAGTTTCAAGTCAAAATTCGAGCATCAATTTTTTTAGTGTCTTTGGGGGGCTCCAGGGACTCAAAAAAGCTCATACCTTATAAATGGCCTAGTTGCGTCACAATAAACTATCCACCCAAAATATTTTTAGCGTATTCATAACTCATCGGAAGCTACATAATGTACGTAGTTTCAAAGCAAAAGCGATTGAACACTTGGTAATCCTACCTCGTAAGTCGTTTTGTATCGTGCCAAAAAATGATCGTATACCGTCAGATACTGAAATATCCGACAACATTACGACCGTTAGTAACCGTTTGCGACACGGCGGAATATGGCCTAATACGGTGCGTACCAAAACGTCAAATTACCGTGAGTTACGATCGGAAACGTTATAAAACGGTAGTATACGTTGCCGTATACGGGCGTTTACGATCGTATCAGGTCGTCGTAATGTTCGACCTGGGTTGCACTTTCATCAACCCTTTTTGGGTTTATTATTCTACGATTTTTTTTACAGTGTAGCTGAGAGACTTCACATTTTATAACTTCGAAATCCTTTTCAAGGAAAACACGATTGATAACCGAGCATAAATAGAAAACTTCCTTGGTAGTATCACCAAGAAAACGGCATTTAATTACTACTTACTAATAATTTATGGCGATAGTGAATTTAAGTGCATCCTATCTGCTACAGCTCAAGCTATGCTCCAAAAGCTCTCGATCAGCTTGGTAACAGAGTGAAGCAAAAGATCCATTCAGGAGAGCTATAATTGAAATACTCCATTTTAATAAAGTTACAACTCAAATTGGTCCATGAGCTAGATATTTAACATGAATCTGCACGAGTAAATCATAGATCAAATCAAACTGACTTTTTCTAACTCGATTTCGGTTAGCTTTATCCTCCTTTTGCTTAAATCCATCTGGGTTCATTTTGCTTCGGCGCTTTTTCCGTCTAGAATGTATATATTCATTCCTGGGTGCACGTTCACAGGTAGATAAATTTAAGATTTACATCTTGTTAGCTTTCTCGCTCACGAAGAGCGACGAACACTTTAAACATGTGTGTTTTATTATCTCTCTTATTCTTTTAGAAAACACATGTTTATATACGCACACGAAGGCAGAGACAAGAAAATAGAGGAAAACGGAGAGAGAAAGGAAAAGACAAGAAAAGAGAATAGATAGAATCGAGATATATGTTACAGTAGAACACACTGTAACATACTCCCTTATTAGACAAAAAAAGGTGTTCTATCCCACATTTTTGGAAAGATAGAAATAATAATGAAATCGAGAGATAGGTAATGACTATAGCATCAGACGAAAAGAAAAATAACGGACTACAGCGCGAAAAAATCTTTGAAAAGAAATGGTTAATATATGAAACAACAAAAATAAAATAACAAACTATATAACACGAAAAAGTTCTTGAAAAGAAATAGTTAATAGAATGAAACAACGAAAAAAAATGGAAATAGAAATATGAGAGAAAAACGTGTTAAGCGACACGAATAAATAACAACTATAAAAAGAAAAAGAAAAAGAAATCCAATGTTATAACAAAAAATTTGTCTACACATACGAAAATGAACGAATATAAAATTTACGCTTTGATAGTTATATCTTGCTGATTTTTTTTGTTGATGATTCTGGTTTGATATTGTTCAACCGCATCAACTTGTTCGTGCCCATAAAGTAAAAACATCTATGATTTTTTCAATTTTCCATATGTCTATAAAATGTATTACGAAATCGTGTATTCTATTTCGATTCTCAGTGATCAACTAGTGCACTGTAAAAAAATCGTAGAATATTAAACCCTAGTACTAAAAATAGGTTTCATAAATCCTTAAAGGGTTCTTGTTTTTGTCCGAAGCTCTAAAACCGTTTATTGCCTGAAGCGTTTATGAAACAAACAGTAGTGTCAAACTTAAAACTTGAATTCAGTTGAAAATAGAAAATTTCAACTTTCAACTTTCAACTCATAGCGATATATGTATGAGTCACAATTATTCAGAATGCTATTGGTTTAAAAGTTGAAAATTGAAAATTTCAATTTTCAATTGAATTCAAGTTTCAAGTTTGACATACAGTGCTGTTCACAAATATAGAATCACTGTGGAATTCAGTTTTCTTTTAATTTTTTTTTCTTCTCCATATCACGTTTTCTACTCAAACCTACTCTATAAAATAGTTTTCGATGTGTTCTTTCAGAATCTACCGCGGTAGATTCTAAAAGAGCATATCGAAAGCTATTGTAAAGAGTAGGTTTAAGCCGAAAAGTGATATGGGGAAGGAAAAAATTGAAAAGAAAACTGAACTCGAGAGTGATTCTATATTTGTGAACAGCACTGTATATGGAAACAAAGGGTATTTGAAAATAAAAATGGTTTATTGCACCAGAATTTAAGGGGAAGGGTTTATTGTTCGATCGTTGTATTCAAACGGTTTCTTATTCTACGGTGAAGGGTTTATTATTGCACCCTTTCATGAAATACTTTTTGCACTAAAAAAATTCAAATTGGACACGTTATACATATGTATCAAAATGATTTTTGTTTGTCTGGTTGATGGCACTTATTCATCAAGTATTTTTGTGATTAGATAGGAAATCGTACAATAGAAACGCAGATTAACGAGACGTACACTGCATAACTTTAGCTCTCTCTATGTTGCAATAGCCTGTGTAATCTCACATTAAAAGATTATCATTCTCCATTAGTTAGATCAACCTGAAAAACAAAATGAAACTTTGCTGTATGCAGATGAGGCTTGTATAAAAAGAAACGTAAGTATTTATTCATAAATCTTGAAGAATTTCATCAGTAAGTTAAAGCATTGTATTTTAATTATTGTTTTATGCTTTTAGTTCTCTTTGGAACTGAAAATCGTAAGTAAGTATAATTTTTCATTAAATAATTCTTATTTTTATTCTTGTATTATACCATTTTATAGCAGTTTCCGGTCTGTTAAGATGCCCGTTCCGACGGTCGGAATGATTATCCTGCATAGCATTAATAAAATTCATGTGGAAATCAATCAATCGTTCGAGCAACTCGAAAATCATGTATACCCAGGTTGATCAAAACGGACTCGTTTACGGTCTGTTTGTCGACGGTAAACGATGTCAAAACGGTATCTTTACGGCAGTAAATAGGCCGTATTTGCCCGTAATACCTGGCGCAGTAATACGGCACCGTAAATGGGACTGAATTTTCATGGTTTACGGCTGTTTGTGCTCCGAACTCTCATGATAATACGGTCCGTATTACTGCGCCAGATATTACGGCAAAATTTCGCACGTAAAATAGTCGTAAAGTAACCGTCAATGGCCGTATACGGACCGTACTGTTCGACCTGGGTAATCAATGAAAATGATTGAATTGAAAGATCTTGATGTATTAGTTGCTGCTCTGGTTGATCTCAAACAGTCAATTGACAGAAGTTTTTCACACTTAATTCGTGAATTAAATAATATGAAAGTGAATCTGAATGGTTTGATGAACAAAGTTAGCAAGCTGGAAGTAGAATCCGAACCAGTAAAAACAATGAATTTTTATATCTGATCTGTTCAATCCTATCGTTTCGAAATTACAACTATTGATGTTGGAGAAAAATTTATCGTTGACGACATACACAAAATCAAGATTAGAACAAGTTAAATGATTTTTTATTCACGGTAGCAAGGAAAAGTCTGACGACGAAGAATTACGTGCTATTGCAGAAATTATAGAAAAAGTTAACGATGAATATCAATTAGAATCACTTGTTACCATCGAATATTTAATAAAAAAAAGAAAAGTAGAAATGAAATGATGCATTTTTCACGAGAGATCAAGGAATATGCATTATCAAGCAGTTCAGGTGATTGGAACTTGGCAGAATTTTTATCCAATAAACCAGAACTACACAATCATTTATGCATAAGCGAAGTTAATGCATTGAACGGTCTTTCTTTGTGTTTCTGTCGAGAGCTCATTGTGCTATGTGATAATCGATGATGAGATGATTTTTTAAAACAATAAAAAAACTGAAAAACGGTATTTGCTTATGTACTTTCTTTTTTAACTGGAAATTGGTTTGATTTCTTCTTTCAAACAGTTTTCATATGAGGATGACTGCTGAAAAGTGAAAGCCCGTGACAAAAATAAGTATGGAGTGAATGATGCATCAAACAATAGATCAAATAGTGTGGAGAGAAGTGTAACCACTATCTATTATGATTAAAAGTTACTTGGCCTCGGACTCGCCCTATGTTTCAAAAAAAATCCCATTTTTCTCCAATATTTCCTATAAAAATTTAAAAAAGAAGTAGAATATTGCAATAAACAAGCTTTTTTTAGTAAATTTTTTGTGTTTTTTAGACAAATCGATTTGAGACTTAGTGATTCTTTTATATTCTTCGAATGTTTTACAGGCAGGGGTGTCCGGACCGCCCCCTCCCCAATAATTAAAAAATATCAGTTTTACAAGGGAAAAAATCAATTTTTTTCCAAATTTTACACTTTTGTAAATTACAGAGGCATCATGGGCGGACCAGTGTCTCATAGAGAGGCGTGGCAATAAATAATAATGCCTAATTTTTGAAAAGAAAGGCATGTTTTGGATGCGGCGTTTGTACATACACAGATAGATATATACCACAAATAATATTTTCAGATGTGGCAATTCCCACCAATTGTCTCGTGGTGACTCATAGTGGCGGAACCAGGATTTCAGTCTAGAGGGAGCTCAGCTCCATCTTAACTATTCAAAGTCTACTTACGATAGTAAAATTGTTTTTTGAAAACTGTCATGTTTGAGTCAGTTTTCTGACCCCTAATATCTTATTCAATCAGTTCTTGCTCATATATTTATAAACATTATGTTTATATCAACATATGAATGGGATTCTATATTTAAATTTATTTCATATCACTTAATCACATTAACAAAATTCTACTATTTTTATGTTGTATGGCAAATACATCAATAACCTTTTCAAAATCTATGTCAAAATCTCTTTCAATAGCCAATACACTAAGATCACTAAGTCTTTCATCACCCATCGAATTTCGAGCATAATTTTTAATTAATTTCATCCTGGAAAACGCCCTTTCACATACGACGGACGACACAGGAAATGTGACAGCACCTTTGATCAAAGCCACAGTTGAAGGAAATGCTTGTTTCATTGGTTTTAATTCATTAAGTATATCCATTATAGTTGACAATTTAGTATCTTTAATCACGGTTTTTGATTTACAATTGGCATCGATAGAATTACTTGAAATTGAAAGACTTGCTCATAAAAAATGAAGAGAAAAAAGGTCTAAGTTGTTCTTAGTCGATTAAAAATAGGCAAACGGCTATGCTAACTTCTAGTATTTGCATTGAAATTATTTAGTAAAGATAATTTGACAGTAACAGCCTAAATAGCGACAAAATTTTCTAGAGGGAGCTCAACAGTTTCTAGAGGGAGCTCAGCTCCCCCAAGCTCCCCCTCTGGCTCCGCCACTAATGCATGCTGGAGAGTTATGTATGTTTAAAACGAATCAAACAATCCTCGCGAGCACTCAAAAGCAGAAATCAAGTCATTTCTGATGATAAGTTTTATAATCAACAATGTAATTCTCTAATTCATGTGTGCATTATCGTGAAAGAGCTACTGTCAACTCTTGAATTCTTAAATCAAACTGAAATTTCTTCAAATTTTATGATAGTTTCAAAAGAAAATAGGATAGTTTATCAATGCTACTGTCTCAAACGATTGTGATTGACATAGATGATGGCTGTGAATTACCAGATACTTCATTTTCAGTGCATTAGTTCTCCATAACGTTGTAATACAGTAGAAACAATCATGAAGGCTTGCCGTCAAAAACAGACTAGTAGATTACGGTAGACAAGGATATGGGTGTGGGTGGCTGGAGGAGGGAGAGGGGCAGTTTTCATTTGTGCTTCTTTTATTGTTTTTCGTTTACGATTGGTAAATGTCCTGTCAATTCCTTCGATGGGTATTGATGGTTAATCCTGACTATTTCTACGGTTCCTCCTGAGAGGAAATGTTGGCGATCGATTCTCTGATGAGGGTGCGAAGAATTGATAGATAATCAGTGTTAGGAACTGATGTGCTATTCATGTGATATCAGTGGCTGAAGCGAAAGTATTTCAGAAGTAAGGAGGATGATTGAAGGGTTTGATGATCAGTTCGGAGTTCCTCGAGTAACTGAATAATTTTAGCTGATGTTTGTAGGCATTGGAAGAATTCCTAATCCTCAGTTCTTGAACACTGCTGATTATTTCATGTATCGTTCTTTGAAAATAATGCCAATTCGTAAGCGCAACTGTTTTGTTTTTAATATACACATATCATAATCAATATCTATCAACTATAGACAACATAAGAATTCAGCTCGCTCAAAATTGTACTAATTAATTTTTCAAAAGTTTCCACAAGAGAAACACCTAGAACAGAGGAATACAATCTTATCAACTAATTGATTCCAACAGTTTTATAGCATAAAGACATCTTCAATTTTGTTGTCCAAATATTATCTATAAGACAACGATTAGATGTTTAGATGGTAAGTTTTATATTTTGAATTTCATGAATGGTTAAAATCACAGTTTATGTTCTAATGCGATGATGAGAATGATTACATAATCTTCTATTACGTACTTTTGTTTCTCAAGATATATTACTCACATCATCACTTGATGCACAATTTCAGTTCAATTCAGGTGTAGAATAAAATATGCTAGCCTTTGTTCATATTGAGAAGCTTTCAAGAATGTCTATTGAATTTAATGGTTTTTTACTTATTCAATGACTAATGTTTAGGTCAATGACGAAAATCTGAACTATATCCGAATGAACCAAGTGAGCTTCAGAACTCATCAAGACTGAAGTTTGTGCTATTTCCTGTTAGAACAATACTTTTCTTTCAATTGCTATAAACAGAAGAACTTTCAACGTATCCAACGCGGTGGATAGTTCAGCTCTCAAATCAGGACGACCAAATATAGATATCGGTTGCATTTTTACTATTTTTGAAGGAAGATTTCAAAAGGGGTGGGGTTGTCACATCCTCCTTTGCTTACACCCTCGGCATCAAAGATATTCCTCTTGATTAATTCTGATGCTAGTATTTGTAGTAAAAGCCATCCTGCATAATTGGCATGTGTCGTTTACAGATAAAGTAGCTTTAATGAGAAAATTAATTTGATTTTTATAAAAAATAAAAGACTAACGCTTCAGTGTTCGTCCAGATGAGATGCGATTATGCGGAACACTCAAATTTCTTCTATATTACTGCTTAGAAATATAATTCTAATAAGTCAAGATCAAACTCTGTTGAACTATTGACAAATACATATGAGTTATATATGGAGATATTTTATTTTTCACATGCTGGCTCATATGTTATACTAAAAATTAATGTATTAATCATAGCTGAACAATTATTACGAATTCAATTTTTGAATTATTCATTTTTTAGGTTGCCTATTGCATTCATAGCATTGCTATTTGTTTTTATTTCGATCAAGGTATTAGCCGTGTTAATAACAATCAGTACATAAAAGTATTCTGAGAACTAATTTATTTGATCTAATAGAAGTTATTTCATGGTAGAGACATACCCATTTTTGGAAGAAATGTGTTTTGAGCACCAAATTGATTATGTGTGAAAAGAGTACCAACTGAATAGGACAGTACAAAATATATCAATTAAGCTTTAAACGAATTAAGATTGTAGTTAATAGGTATTTTGCTATTAAATTATGATTAGCTCTACTCATATTGATTAATCCAATGGCAGCCCATGTCATAAAAACCGCATGAAAATCGGTGGTTTACCGGCTCCCATATCAGTGTAATTTACTGCAGGAAGAATAAATACCGCGGTTTACCGCAAAAAATGATCAGATATTCGCCACATGGGAATTCATAAATAATTTAATTAATTGGAGTGATGATTTGTATATAAAAGAAGTGTAAAAAAAATAAAAGTTATCAATAGCAAAAATATGTCAAGTAAAGAATGTCAGATTTTTTAAATCGTCAAAACACTAGATGAAACTCATGTTATTCTGGGTATGGATTGCCGTGTGTTCATATTTAACTGAAATATTCAGTACAGAAACGTTGTCCATAAATTAATGTTCCGGTGACTAAATTTCGCTTAATGATAGAATCAAGTAGATGCATTAAATACTAATTGTAGGATGCTATATTTTGCATCTTAAACTAGAGAAAAAAGGACAACACAATGTCTAGAGTACATTTCAACAACTGAAATGGATTCGAATATTATTTTTACACTTTCAAATGTTTCTTTTATGTACCATCTAGATGAATACTACTATTGGAATAGTAGTAGTCGTTTTGTTTGTATAGGAGAATAAATTTTAATTTATGACCATTATTATTGTATTTGTGTTAATTTGCAAGTTTTTAAATTTAATGAAAACAGATGATAGAAAACGGTTCTAAGAGGCCATCAATAGATTAGACGTGCTCGGAGTCCATGAGTGCTGAACCTTTTAGGATTTCAGAACTTAAGAAATGATTAAAAACCATTGAAAGAATACCGACCTGCGAAACTCGGAGTTCAGTTAATTCACGGATCTCACATGAGCCACGTACAAGGGGGGAAAGGCGTATTTCTGTATTTCCATCTATTTCGAAATACTTTCTGTGTATTTCTATGTATTTCTATGAATTTCTGTGTATTTCAGAAATACAGAAATACATAGAAATAAGCTTCCCCCCCCCTTGGGTCAAGACCATTATGCAGGACATTCAGCATGTCCAGAAGTGCAACAAATTAGACGACAAATCGGCCAAAACCAGAAGATAAAAGGAACACAATTATTAATAAATCAAGAACAAGATCAACACCTTCGTTATGTTTTTAACAAGCAAACATTCCCACCATTACCATCATCACCAACACAGCAACAACATCACGAAGAGTTTCAATCTCGACCTTACACGTACGCGTCAGTCCTACAGTCAAGACAACAACAACAACAACAACAACACATATCATATATAAGTAATAATTAATCAAATTTTATGGAGAACATATTAACCGCATTTACAAAAAAAATTGAATATCGTCTTCAACAATTAGAAGAAAGATTAATTAATCAAGTTACTATGATAGAGAAGAAAGTAGACAATCTCAAGTTCACCACAAGCATACTAGAAACAGTAATCTATGAAACTATTTTACCTGTAATAAAAGTGGTACATAAATGTTCCTTTAACAACACTCGAAACACATCAGCGCTTGATGAATTAACAAAATACAGTAATGATATTACCTATTTATTGACTAAAAGAGATAACAACCAGTTAAGCAAAGAAAATGCTAATCCAAGTGGTAGCCGAGTGACACAATCATCATTCAACAAATCAGGACAAACAACTCCAATGCAACAAAATGACAGTGAATAATTATAGAAATAATACTAGAAACAAAATTTTTACAACTATCAACCGGTTTGTCATAATGCCAATTAAATTTAGGTTTATCGACGTTATCCGAATGGTATTCAAATACGAACAAGAAAGAAGTAGTAGAGAAGTGGCTACAAGAAAGAAGGAAACCTGACCTCGGTACAACTAATATGACAATTCTTCATTACAATATTAGATATTTCCATCCGAATCAATGCGATCTGCTAGATATGATCTCACAACATAATCCAACTGTAATTTCTCTAAATAAATTAGGAACAATAGTCTCGGACAAAACAATAAAACAACTTCTGTTCTCGTATAATATTTTCACGAGCAAAGGTACCAATTCACATGGTGGTGCAGTTTTGGCAGCGGACAAAAAGTTAAATGCTGTTCCTTTAAACATTCATCAATTAAACTGTGTGGCAGTTCAAGTGATAGTTAAAAATCAAACATATGTTTTAGCCTCAATCTACTCACCACCTAATGAACCAGTACCTTTAAAAACCATGTCATCATTAAACCGAATATCGAAAAATGTCATTATTGTTGGTGATCTTAATGTAAAACATCCAAATTGGGGATGCACCTCAATGCATCATAAAGGTAGATTGCTAGTTGAATGGCTAGAAAATAGTGATAAATACGCAATTCAAAATCATGGTATGAAAATATCACTAAGATCAGACACCACAATAGATCTTGTTCTTACAACACCAACTATCTCCTTGTCACATTGTGGAACACTTTCTTACACAGGTAGCGATCACTTACCGATACTGATGGAATTAAATGGCATCAGCCTACAAGATAATAATTACACAATTTCAAAGACTTACTGGTAAATCTACAAGAATATATTAACAATAATAAATCCATGTGTACAACAAGAAAAAGAAAAGACATATCAAGATAAACCATCCAAATGGTTTACATTTTCCCAACAACTACTTGAAGCTCTTAAGGAAAGAGTCACACTATATCACCAGGCAGCACAACAACGACCAACATTATCTTCTTCTTCACGATTTATGTTGAAATACAAGCATTATCTACAAAATAAATACAGACATAGCAAATTAGAAGAAGCTAGGATAAGATTACGGTCATGGAATAAGTTGGTACAATATGAGCTAAAATCATTTCGGCAAAACAATTGGATGAATTTCATATCTGAGGTGGCATGTCCAAACCCAATTCACTTCTGGAAAACAGTTAAATGTCTTAATAAGAAACGAACAGCAAGTTTTTCTACCATTACAGAAAATGGCAATATACACACAACACCTGAAGAAATTGTTAATTGTCTACAAGATCATTTCTCCAGCAGATTTACAGCTCCTATATTAAACATGAATAATTCAACCGACGTATTAGCCTCCAAATTATGAAATGAACTATCCAACTCGAGTCATAAAGATATTGAATTAGCATGTGAAAATTCGGACCTCAAGTTTACTGCTCAAGATCTCAAATTAATTATCAGAAAAATGAACACAAAGAATTCATCGGGTTTCGATAAAGTATCAAATAAGATGGTTAAATTAATTATTACCTGAGTGTTATTAAACGCTTATCATCTTAGCATACAATGACATGTTTAAAAGTGCACACTGGGACAAGAAGTGGAAGCAAGCCAGAACAATATGCCTTAACAAAGTAGAGAACCCGGCCCCAACAACGAACCAATTACGACCAATATCGCTTCTTTCTGCTGTTAGCAAAATTTACGAGAAACTGTTCTTACTAAGATTTGATAAATGATTAGAGTTGAACAATGTTTTGTCTACACAACAATCCGGATCAATACCTCACTTATCAACATTAACAAGAGTCAATCATCTCATGGAACAATTAACACAATCTCTAAGACACAACTCGCTCTCTGTGGTTGTATACATCGATTTTCTACAAGCATTTGATATGCTGTGGCATCCAGGATTGATCTTAAAATTACAACATCTTCACTGTCCTTATGCTTATTTGTTCTGGATTGTTAACTATTTTCAGGATAGAATAACCACTATTGATTACCAAGGACATTTATCAGACCAAATTGTAATCACGAGAGGTGCTCCACAAGGTTCATGCTTTGAGCCTAAAGTATATATAGTAAATCTTTTCGATCTACCACAAATTTTTGAATATACACGCAAAGTTCATCTATATGTCGACGACTTGGCTTTACTATATTCACCATCAATTTATCTGGAATATATCAAACAAACTGATGAAATTCAAACAAGGATAAACAACGACATGGTAAAGCTAGAACAGTATGCTGACAATAATCATCAACCAGTGAATAAAAATAAAATGGAATTTGTTGTTTATCACAAGTTAGTCCAAGTTCCCAAAATTCGAATTGTTTATCAAGGTCAATGCATTCAACAGCAAAAGACATTCAAATACCTAGGCTTTCACCTAGATTCTAAATTATCATTTCGAGGTATGATTGCTGCCCAATTCATCAAATTAAGAAAATCATATACTATACTTACATATATACATTGTGAATTTCCAGCTTATTTCACTTTAAAAATGCGCTTCTTTCAAACGTACATATGGCCTCATCTTTTGCTTGTTTTCAATCACCAATCAAAATCGGGCACTCTCCTTCTACAGACGCTGCCTCAGGTTAATCTATTGTACGTACCGAGTGTCTACCATTGATATTCACGACGCATTAAAATTACCAACGTTAAAACAAAAATATCAAAGATGTCTACAAAAGAGAATAAAAAGCATTCAACTATTTGAACATACAATGTTAGAACGTGTCTTATTACATAAAAACACCATAAACAATATACATCGTCATTATTTTGAAAAAGCATACATCAAGAACCTCCCAAAGGGTAGACCAAACAAACGTATTGTATCATTTACGCAAAATAGCAACGCAACTTTCTTTGACAAATGATGTAACTTTTCATGGATGGAATGACGAGAAAATTGCATATGAAATTTTGGTTCATCTTACGTTAATTCTCTCTCTCTTTCTTTCTTTCCTCCACTTCTATCATATCTACATTCTCGTGACCTATTTATCAGCCACTCAATTCGAACGTCTATTTTATATATACACTTGCATGTCGCAGCAACAATCGGATACATATTTTTATCACGCTGCTTCGCCTTCTTTCTGTTGTGTATCGTTATCTCTGTTTGTAAAATCTTGTTATTTTTGACTGTCATCACCCAGGAGGTGAATTGGCCATTCCAATAAACTAAACTTTTAAAGAAAAAAAAATGTACATAATTTTTAATATGACATGCAACAGCAGCTTCAACAAAAAACATGGTACTTTCAATTTTATATGTTAGATCATGATGATCAAATTCATTATGATGTTAGAAATCATGATGATCGTTTATTTCAAAGTTCTAATGATGACAATTTTACGCCGAAAGCTTAACTTAAATTTAAAATAAAAAATAAATAAATTCTTTTGCTGCATCTATATATTATCATTTAGACAAGGAATCCATGTGCATAATTTTTAAGATTCATTTTTAATATAATAAAACGAAATTTTTTGTCTGTTGATCATGTTCAAATTGATGATCTAAATCAAAATGATTTACTCATACACTTAAGGGGCTCCCCCCTCAGAAAATCGATTTTTTTTTCACAAAAATTGATCTTGAGATAAGCACATACCCTGAGAGCCCAAAGTGTCCTCTTTCAGATTATGTGCGATTTGTCGCATTTTGAATGGTTTTTGATGGTGAAAATAGCGATTTTCTGGAAGCAGTAGTAAAAATGTTTTTTTTAGAAATTTTCCTTAGTTACGGGATGTGACAGTAGTCAATAAGCTTGGGGACGGTTGCTAATGAGAAACACATATATGTTCTGTTATATTAATTAGTTAGAGACATATGGCGGGTTTTAAAAGCCAGATTTTGGAACCCTTTTCTAGAAAAAATAGGTTTTAAGCGATTTTCAATGTTAGTTTACATTCATTTTTGTTCATTTCAAATATTTGTAGGTTATTTTCGATTGCGCATCTGCTGAACACAGTTAGAAAATACTCTCTGTGATAGCAAGAGCAAGAAAAGACAGCATTCCATTGCTTATTGTGCAAATAAATCAATAAACGTTTCTACGGTAAAAAAAACATCTGGCTTTTTATAACAATCATAGTTTTTGATATCTGATGAATATCTACGTCTTCGTCAACGGGTGCCGGTAAATTCATTGCTCCACACAGTTTCAACATGCCTGCGTGCCCTACGCCGACTAAATGTGCGTCTTTAGAAAAGAGAAAAGAATTCTTTTAGTTATGAGAAAATATCTCGACCATTATGAGCATACTAATTATAGAGCGGACGTTCACATCTCTGAATTTTGACTTTTCACATTGCTTGGAGGAACACACAGCACCTTTTTGCGATAGAAAAGAACGATAAAATTATACTTATCTAATTCATTTGTTATTTGAAATGGCCTAATGGCTGCATAAACAATTATTTTTCTATGTTTAAAAGAAAACAGCGAAATGATAATTGAAAAACGATGAATCAGCCTTGAGAAAACTGCAATACTTCTTTTATGTACCTTCTCTTTTTCTTATTGACATGGCTCCTCGTCAGTTGTAATAAGAAATCATTATGGATAATTTGGTAAAAGTCCAAAGAATCTTTTGTCGTAGAAGTTGCTTCAGGTTTGTTCGACTGATGCTGTTCTTGTTCTTCATATTGTCGAAGTCGTTTGAATGAAGACTCAACATGATTTCGAATTTTGTAAGTGGAATTTGGTGTGTAGGATTGAGAGCAAGTAGTTAGTTGTTGTGAAGAAGGAGTAATTTGAAGAGAACACAGTGGCAACCGGCAGGTTTTCGGGGTTATAAGTGGTCCAGTTTTGTTAGACGAGAGTGAAGAAAAACAAGATGACGGTGATGCATTTTCTTTATTCGATGTTGAACTTGGACGAGAATGAACGAGTGTTTTAGAAAGTTTAGATCGAATAGTAGAGCCGAAAAGAGACCGACGACGTGGCATCTAAAAGAGATACGAAAAAAATTCAAGCACTATGAGCAATAATAACGTTTAAAAGTTAAAATCGAGAAAATATTCAAACTTGAAGTTCAACACATATGATTATTACAATTATACGATCGAAAACCATGTTTTTTTACGAAACTTGATCAAAATGAACTACTATAGTGTGGGCAGTATCATATACATTCTCACTGCCATGTCTTTCATACGTGTAGTCGTTTCTACTTAGAGTCCTTTATACATGACGAAATTGCAGTATAGGGGTCATGACAGTCATAGTGAAATAAAATGAAATAAAAAATTCTTCAATATTTTACTTAATTATGCAATGTTAAAAAGAGAATTTTACGCTGATTTCAAATATATATAACACTAACTACTTTTGTTACATTCACATCCATTTATACATCTCACAAACTTGTTTATTCGTTTTCTCAAAATCACTTTTTTGGAGAGTTCGAAACCGATTTCTCAGACTGTAGAAGAGCTAGCGAGCTACTTTTTTTTAATAAAAGAAGAAACCTATGTCTAGAAATGTACATACCGTTCTTTCGAAATTTGATTTCTTTGCCGAGATAACTGGATAACACTGATGTCAAAAAGCGCTGAATCCCAAGTTTTTGCAGTAGAATGTCTCGGAAATCCGAACAAAATCGAATTTCGAAAAACTGGTATGTATATTTCTGGACATAGGTTTCTTCTTTCATTTAAAAAAAAGTAGCTCTCTACGTCTTTGGCAGTTCGAGAAATCGGTACCTTACGAGCACCACCATTTTGGGGACTAATTTGTGAATAACTCTTTAAAGAAAAACATTTATGAGCCGAAATTTTACAAGAAATTGAGTTAATACAACACATGCATTGCCTCAAAATTTCAGACAAATCGGTCCACGAATAATGAAAAACGATTCCCGAGGAGGGGGGCAGTCTCTTAAGCTTAAATGCGCATGTTGTGTTATATAAGTATACCAATACGATGATAGAGACGATAATATAGCATCAGGTTCAGTTTGTTGAAATTTCGTTTCATTTGTATATTATCATCATCGAAAATAATTGAATCGGAAAGTGAAGCAAAAAAATATTGTAATCGATTTCCTTTAATATAAGATTGATCGGCATTTGTTGACAATCGATTCGATAAATGATGAGCAGCCCCAGGTCGAACAGTCCGGCCTGGAAACGGCCGGTTCCGGGTAGTTCCGTTGATTTTGTGGAAGCAGTAGTCCGGTTGGAAATATTTCGGATTTTTTCTGGTG
This sequence comes from Rotaria socialis, assembly GCA_905331475.1. Classification (NCBI taxonomy): domain Eukaryota; kingdom Metazoa; phylum Rotifera; class Eurotatoria; order Philodinida; family Philodinidae; genus Rotaria; species Rotaria socialis. The sequence continues at coordinate 94,473 of CAJNYU010003889.1, forward strand.
ATTTCCGATCAATTCCTGCCGGAAAGCACCGGAATTTGGCAGGAATTCGTCGGAAAAGTCCGGCCGTATTTTTGACCGGAATACGGCTTCCATGTTCCAGCGATTTTCTGTGTTTTCCTGCAGGATATGGTGACTTTTCCGCATATTCCCTGGAGTATCCTACGGGATCCGGTGGCCGGAATGTTCGACCTGGGGTTGTATGAATAATTATCGGAGATGAATCAAATTCTAATTCTTCACTATTACCAAATGAATAAATATAACTTTTTATTAAAATCTGTAATTATATCTTCAATAGTAACTGGAATAATATTATTTTCATCAATAAATGGATGAAAGGATCGCATAGATTTTAACCATTAGAATATGATGGTTTTTTTTACAATCATCACCAAATGCATATGTTGTTAATAAATTAGTATAATCAAAACGTCAATTTGTTGCTAAAACAATTTTTTATTTGATTTTCTTAATTTTTCTAAATAAAAACCTATCCAATCACACGATCATAATGAAAAAGTTTTCGTTGTTGATGTTGAGGTCATTTGTTTTGTTTTGATTGTGTATTGTATTGTTAACTAAAAGAATAAAACAAATAAAAGAAACTAAGCAATATTAAAGCTTCGCTAGAATACGAAATGCGGTGCAAAGTACAAAGCGAGTATCGAGAAAATAGAATATCGCATACAAAATGAATAAGTATTATTCGTATATACGTAGAATAAGACGATTTTCGATTTCGCAAATTTTTGTTTTAATAACAAATTAGTGGTTTGCTTTATTGAAGGAAACGCTAAGTATTTCCATGAACCCGTGTGAATTAACTATGTGTATCAGAGCATCAGCCAGGCCGTGTTTTGTAGGCCTGGCCGGTCCGTGACAGGCCTTTGCATTTCAAGCCTGCCTGTGCCTGTCAACTAATTTGTTTGGCCTGGCCTGGCCTGCCTGGCAATGTTTTTTATGCTAATACCATTACGAGGATAGAATAGAGACATGCAATTAATGTTGAGAATGAAGAAAACCAGTTTAATTAATTTAATATGACTAGATTAAACATTTACTTACCGAAGTTTTCTACAAAACAGAATACATCAGAGACAGCATGGCATAACATTAAGAAAAAAAGTTTTGCTTTTGTTCAAAAATGTTTTGAATGGATATCACAAAGAGAATATCATTTAAAGTTTGAGGATCCAAAGTAGAACGACGTTCTGTTACAACTAGTCCAGCAGCCGAAAAAGATCTTTCTACAGCTGTGGAGGTTACAGGTATCGAAAATAGATGACGAGCAAGTAATGATAAATATGGAAACTTCTGTTGATAATGCTTCCAAAAAGGTAATGGGTTTGGTATTTTGTGAATATCTTCTATGTTCCTTTTTAAATATCATTATTCTATACTTCATCTGATTATTAGCGCTAGGGGTGGCACTTTTAGAGGTGTAAGTCGTCAGCTGGAAAATACGTCGGCTCTAGCAAAAACGCCGGCTGTGAGCCGTCGGCTTCAGCAAACATCGACTGACGGTTTATACCTGTAGGCACTCTAACTTTACTTTAACCGAAAAGTTTAAATTTTAAACTTGTTTAAAGTTGCCTTTAAACGCTTCTTTTTAATACTTTTACTGTACTCACGTATTTAGCCATGCTTATGAGACTCTCTGCAACAGGTAAAACGCCAAAAAAGCATTTAAACGTGACCTTAAACAACTTTAAACTCTCCACTTTATGGTCAATTTAAAGTTAAAGTGACAGCCCTAATTAGCGCCACTTTCAATTAAAAAAATGTTTATATCGACAATAAAATCATACATATAAAGAATAGAGACAGGCCAGGACTCAAGATCACGGTCTGTGTCTGTCACAGGCAGGCAGGCAGGCAGCCCTAGTGGCCTGGTTGATGCTCTGATGTGCATCCTTGATAGGAAGCAATCATTATGAGAAAATTTAATCATGATTATCGATGTCTTCGAGATATTGAATATTCATGAGTTGTCTTTATATTATTTTTAAGGATTAATGATAAATAGAAGAATTAAGACATACATTTGATATAGTTTAGAACAATATCGATTGAGTTTCTCGATTATTTACATTTTAATCTCATATTAAAAATTGAACTATATTAACACAACAGATGGTTACAAGAGGTTTGTAATTTTCTTTTAAAACTGTTCCATTGCTTAAAAAAGTCTATCTTTGAAAGCTAATGATTATTATCTTTAATGAAGTGAGCGTGGGTATTTTGTTGCTATGTGTTTTTGTATACCCACACCCACACCGTCAGGCAGCCAATACACTCGATCAATGGGAATTGATATTTAATGGTCTAACTGACTAAAAATGGATATCCTACTATGATTCTCAAACTAATATGTTATTAGGGTTTCAAAATTATAATTTACCACGAATATTCAATAAAATATGAGTTAATTCAATCAACTCACTGAATATCGAAGAATATAATTAGATACGATTAAAATACATGTTGAGGAAGCTAGCAAATTATTAGCTGTTATTTCAACATTTATTTATCTCTGGTATTCATTAATTTCAAATATATAGGTATTTGTATTTTACTTCCGTTTTTTTAAACCGTTTTTAATTGTAATAAAAACCTTTTCACTCATGATCCTTATTCATTCAGCCTGTGGTTTTCTTTCTTTTTTCAAAAACTTCCTCGATTTCTAATGCGTTTTTTTCTACGGATGATTTTAGTTTATTGTTACTATTATTATCATTACTACAATACACTTAATTTCACCATTTATTTATTTTTAGTTAACACCATTGAACTTTTTTTCTTTTTTTCTTTTTTTCTTACTATAATGCAGAGCCCTGATCAGTGTTTCATATTATTAAATAAATACACGAGACACTCGCCGAAATCAAACTCTCCAATTACTTGAATTAATTTTTGTTCAAGCATATTAACTCTCCTTAATTTTTCACACAAAACTCGGTTGCTGAAAAGCAAGGATTGAGATTAGCAGATTGACCTTAACCTTTCGCTAGGAGATACGACAGTCCGTTTTCCATTTCTCCACTACACTTCTGTTCACCTCCTTTCCTCACTTCGAAGCAAACGTTGCGACTCGGTCAGCTCATCGAACATCACATGGCAAAGGAACATTCCTTACGAGACTTCTGTTCACCTCTTTTGCTCACTTCGAAGCAAACGTTGCGACTCGGTCAGCTCATCGAACATCACATGGCAAAGGAACATTCCTTACGAGACTTCTGTTCACCTCTTTTGCTCACTTCGAAGCAAACGTTGCGACTCGGTCAGCTCATCGAACATCACATGGCAAAGGAACATTCCTTACGAGACTTCTGTTCACCTCTTTTGCTCAC
>CAJNYU010003898.1:0-18144 GCA_905331475.1 Rotaria socialis
AAAAACCTTTGGAACATTTCCCTGATAAGTCAATTACTCTCTTCATGAAATCTCAAATAGAAATAGCCTCATTCACTTCACTGCTATCTGCGACACTAAGTTAAAATTCAAGAAAATGTCTGCAACTTTCTACAGAAGACTTATGAGCCATCGTTCATTTCGAGCTTTTTATATTTCACTAAGATCTATCTGACAAACTGGGCTCAAACTCAAAACCAATTCGACAGCAACAAAGGTTTCCTCGGCATTTCACTGAAATTTTGATAACGTAAGGATAACTTTCGAAGGAAGAACTAACGAAAGGCATCTTTCACGTGTTTTCCATATCTCACTGAAATCGACCATATGTACGACACCTCAACTCGAAAACCATGCATCACTTCGAAGGGCTTCCTCTTTAGACCGAAAGAAAAAATATTGTTTACTTCAAACTCGTGAGTAACTTTTCCTCAAAAAAAAAGAAACGACAAAAACTATAAGCTTACTTCCATATCAAGATTGCGAACTCGTCCACAGCAAACAAATAGCCAGTTATTTTGACCGATAAACTAACATAAAAAGTAGCATCTCAACCAAGTCTAAAACAGAAAAACAATCATTTATTAAACAAAATAGATTAACTTCTAAATCGAAAAAAGGAATCGATCTAGAACGGAAATAAGAATATATTTAAAGAACAAAACTTACATTTAAGCTTCCATTGAATATTCATCCGTGTCCGGCTAAAATTAAGCATAAAACGAATAGAATAGTTGCTAAATCTTATCACTATGTGTTATATTTACCTAGATTTGTTGTGAGTAGAATACGAGCTAGCATTTTCTCCACTATTCGCACGAAAGTGGCATCCCAGTTAGTTGTTTTTGCGACAATCCTAAACAAAAAAAAGAACAGCAACTTATATTGTAAGATTCAACTTACCATCAAATGAATTATTCCCACATGCCTAAAATATTTAAAAAAACACCAATTCATTTTATCATATTAAATTTGCAATTCAATTGACCAGAGAGACATTACCTGCCTATTCATACATGTGACCTATCGCAGAAGATAAAAGAGCAATCACACTTGAAAAGATACCCCTAATTAATCAATCGATTTTGGAGATACCACTAACCGGCTCTACCATTCAGCTATCGCATCCATGTAATCGAAAAAAAGATGAAGAATCCCGATTCCTCGACCTCGATAACCTACATCAAACTTCGATTAGAATTCAGATCGGAGTTGGAAGAAAAAGCCTAGCTTTGCACCGGTCGAATTTTCGATGGACCTAATTTCTGACCAATGGGATGTCGGATTGAAAAACTGATGACGGATTCGGATTCCTCGACATCGATAACCTATTTCGAACTTCGATCAGAATTCAGATCGGAATTGAAATGAAATGTCTAATTTTACAGTCCTTAATTTTTTAATGGACCTAATTTCTGACTAATGGGAGCCCAGATCGAAAAAATGATGACGGATTCGGATTCTTTGACATCGATAACCTATTTCAAACTTCAATCAGAATTCTGATCGGAGTTGAAATAAAAGTCTAGCTTTTGATCCTTCGAATTTTCAATGAACCTAATTTCTGACGATTGGGAGCTCAGATCGAAAAAATGTTAACAGATTTGGAATCCTCGTCATCGATAGCCTATTTGTGATTTATATGACTTAAATCACGTTGCGAAAATATAGAATCTGGCTTCAAGTCAGACCATGTTTGGAAAAATGGTTCAGCAATTAAAAAATTGATGGAGGATGGATCCTTTGCAAACATCCGCAACTGTTGGGGATCTTAGATGGTTCTATAAACTAGCCTGAACCCTGGATGGTTTATTAATGAGCGAATGAAACGTTAAATGGTCAGTATCTTGGCTAGAGCCATGAATGGTTCCCTATACTTTGTACGGATGTATTGATGGTTTCACGAACTATTTCATGGTGTCGTACACAGTGTACGAAAGCAGCAGGAGTTTCACTGCTTATTTTGAGGTTTGGTATACATACTTCAAAAGTACAGATAGTTTCCAAAGCCAGATATATGATTTATGTGAATTATATAACACGATTGATGGTTCCGTATATCTGTTACGAAACCATGCATGCCTCTATAATGGTTGAAAAAGTTTCGCATTCACTTTACGAAACTATTACTTACTTCGAAAGGCATCAATTGGTTTTGGATATCTTTTGCAGAACCATTAACGGTTTCGTCCAGTTGTCTGAAGGTTCAGCAGACATACTACGAAACTTTTACCAGTTTCATATAGTATCTAAAAGTTCCGGAGAGACTCTACGAAACCATTCTCAGTTGTTTAAAAGCTCTAATCGTTCCGGAAATATTCCACGAAACTAGCCATGGTTTTGCAAAAGATATACTGAACTATTATATCATTTACGAAAGTGTAAATGGTTTCGTGTAACGCATGCTGAACCTTTGGATGCTTCGCGAAACTTTCCATAGATTCGCATAAGATACACGGAACCTTTCCTTGTTAAACGAAACTCTCATTAGTTTCGTAAAACATAAAAAAGTTCAGCATAGATCGTACGAAACTATTCACTGTTTCATAAGTGACACAAAGGTTCAGTATTTCTTTGACGGAACCGGAAATAGTTTCGTAGAATGTGTCCAGAACCTTTAGTGTACTTTCGCAATACTGAATGGTTTCGAAGAACTTATGCGGAACTTTTAAATGCTGTTCAGAACTCCCAATGGTTTTGTATGACGAATACGAAACTAGCAAAAGTTCGGTTCACACTTAACGAAACTTCTAGATGGTTTCGTAGTGAAACCTCAAAACCCTTTACAACTTTCGGAACTTATAAAGGTTCTGTACGAAAGTTCCGAAACTATTTTCATGCCACGGAACTTAAAATCGTTTCGTAAAATAGTACCAAACCTTCAAAGTTCGGTAAAACACTTATTTTTTTTACAGTGTACTTTAGACTCGAAAGCTTATTAACAATTTTTCATAAAACTTGTTCCAGTAGAGAAATCTATTCACAGCTCCTAATATTTTACTTGAATCTTTCCAAAACCTATTGTACAAAGCAAATCGGCATCGTATGAACATGATTTCAAAAAATGACTCAAATCCGAAGTTTAGCTAAAAAGTTATTGATATATTAATGAATAAAATTGCACCAATCCAAGATTGAACTAGTCCAAACTCGGATCTTAGAATGGCCTAGGCCAATCCAAGATTGGCCTGCATCCGAGATTAGCCTACGACATATACATATGTTATCATCAATGATTCATGACATTGATATTGAGAATGCAGTATGAGAAAATACGCGTTCGAATGCTAATGGAACTATTGAAATAGATCTACTACCATCTTGTTTCAAATCTTTCAATGCCACAATTAAAAAATCTTATCTAAAAAACCGTAGAATTTGTCATTTACGTTTTCATTTTCAAGATTAGGGATGGTAAACCTAACGTCATCAGAAAGAGTTATTAATTAGTAAGTGTTTCAACAACTGTTTATGGGTTATAAACCATACATATGTTTAAAAGTTTAATCCATATCTTTGTTAAGAATAAGCTGATAAATGTAGCACAGTTCTCATGATTGTGAGTTTATTATGACTACTGGAAAATTATTCGAAATTTCGATGTGCTGTTCTTCAAAAAAGAACATTGGAAAATGTGCACGCATAAAAAAGAGAAACTCCACAACGATATCAGTTCTTACACAAAAAAACTTTGTAATCTATTATAATATCGGTTAGTCGCCTTTCATTGTACTTTCCTTGGTTGGCCGTCATAATGTAGAAAGGAAAAATGTCGAAAGAAAAAAATATCGAAAAAATTATATTGACATGAAACACTGTCAGTTAATATTTTAGAAAATTGTAAATAATATAGTATGTTTTCTGTATGAAATTAAGCTGAAATGTTGAGGGTGAGAAAATATTGTAAAAATATGTCATTTTTTCACGAGCTTCGCGAGCCTTACGTTTTTGTTTTCCTGGAAGATGACTATGATTGCAAACAGTTTTCATCAATCGATTATTTGAATCAGTATGCACTTTAGCTGCACAATAATTGATAGTGCATATCCAATAATTATTAGTTGTTGTTACTTTATTCAACTCCTTTATTTTACTTGTATCAATAGTTAGTCATCCCTATCAATTCTCACTAAAATTCTACACTAGTAAAATTATAAGAAAAAGCAACGAAGTATATGTGGTTACAATCGCCATATACTCGAGGCATCATTGTTTTTTTATTTTTCACTTTCGACATTTTTCCCTTCGATGTTTTTTCTTCACTTTTTCTGTTTTCGACATTTTTCCAGCACACCGTTTCATCTTATGGTTAATATTTAAAACAGGCTATCTTTTAATGAGAGAAATGGTTGCATTCAGTTGTTTGATGAAATAATTACTTCGAGAATGCAACACACAACTATTTCTAGTACAGATGAAAGATAAAACACAAATCAGCAAAAAAAATATCTGCAGCTACTATGTTCAGTTCACGGGTTTATTAATCGGCAATCTTCTAGTAGAAGACAAAATAAGATAGAAAGTACCAAATCATCGATGATATTGGTGGGCTTCGAGCGCGGAGAGTATAAGCTTCAAGATAGTTCAAAATTTAAAATATAACGGAGAATTGTTTCCCTGTCTGCCACTATTCTAATTGTTTCGGCAACAACCCAGAAGAATCATTCCGACCATAGGATCCTATCGGAAACTGATTGGAATCCGATCGGATTGTATAGGGTTTATGAAATCGACGAAATCCTTAATGATTCGGGGTCATGGAACGACTCACGGAACCTTAATATTGGATATCTTGACCTCTAGCGAATAAATCGATCGATAGAATGTCATTGAAATTTTTAGTGATGATTCATAGGAAGAAAACAAAAATAATTACTGTAGTAATTAATTATACCAACCTGATCAGGTATTTTCATAAGACCTTATCTATACATCCAAAACAAATAAGCAGTTTTTATAGCACTGAAGGAAAAAGACAACAAATGCAAGAAAACAGAACCCAACACCAAAAATGTTCCAAGTTGGCCATGACAGATAAAAAAACAAAAGAATAGTGTACCAATTGATTACTACATAGAACAACCACAAATTTGATTGATAGATGTCGCTATCTTTAACATAGATGTAATTATCATTCATTAATTTTCTTTACTGAGGTGGCAAGAAGATTTATCGTGTGTATTTGATAGAATGAACAAAGTAATAAATTACTGCAATATTGATTGTATGAATGAAATAGCCTTGCTCATAGATCATCAGATAGACTATTACATGGTTCTCTCTTAGAGAAACTAAATAATAGTTACTTTTACACTCGTCTCATAAGAAACGAATCATTTTTAATGGTAAACCAGAAAGGAGACAAAAGAAAAAGATTGATAATTGAAGTCAATTGACAAAAGCAATTAGCTTTTGTTGCAAGATTTGCATTTGCATTTGGAATAGAAAAAAAAGCAATCGATAGTATCATCATTATGAGAGCTAAATCATGATGTTGATTTAGAAATCTGTATAAATTTTCTTTTTAAAACAACAAATATTTGGTTGCCAGGTTAATAATCGATATTCTATATATTGTAACAACCCTAGAGTTTTCATGTGATCATATATCATACTTTGCTGATATGATTGAGTTACAGTTGAAGTACTATTTCAATATAAAGTTTCATAGCAAAGATAACTTATCTTTAAAAAAATATTTACGATTACTTTAGTTGTGTTTAGGGCAAAATATGTTATTCAACACTTGAAATTAATGTGGGACAACAAATGAAATTTGTTTTCTAGATATTCTACACGAAACAGTTCAGTTCACCTCTATTCGATATATAAACCACAATGAATTCTTAGTTTTGTCATCATTCTTAATAATGTATCGAATCGTATGCTCATTATGTTTCGTCTTGGCCATAATATTGTACTCGACCGAGGCTACTCCACTTGACGACTATGTCAATACACCCGATACACATTTTGCCTGGCAACGTTTGAAAACATATGCATTTCCTACGTACAAACTCTATATACTCAACATGACGTCTCAAAAATGGTTCGATGGTAGAGTTGCCATAAACTATATTTTATTTTTGAAAACCTAAATGGACTCTGATTTTGTAGCTTCGTTCTCATCGCAACCCATATGGTGGCACCATATGATTATTACAGTACCGCGTGTACTTCGACGTTCACAGATAGCTTTTCTGTTTATCGATGGAGGTGACAATACGGATCCGTAAGTTTTATCAATTAATTATTCAGAGACATACATTTTATTGGCGTTTGTGAATATTTTAATTAGAATACCTACCAGCAGTGTTGTTACAGCGCTTGCGTTAAGTACAGGAAGTGTTGCTGTAGAACTAAAACAAGTTCCAAATCAACCGATGCGATTTATGGTAAAGTATTCTATTAAAAATGGTCTAATTTTCAATAGATTTCAGTCATTTTAGGCTGATCCAACTCAACAGTCTCGTACAGAAGATGCTATAATAGCATGGACTTGGAAGATATTTATTGAACAAAATGGTACAAATCCATACATTCTTCTTCGTATGCCGATGACCAAGGTATATTAATTGAATTTATTTTACAAAGCTGTTTTATTCAATAATAAATGCTCTACAAATTATAGGCTGCAGTACGTGCCATGGATACAACAGAACAATTGTTAAAGCAAGAAGGATTTCCAGTGCCTCAAAATTTTGTTGTGGCGGGTCTTTCCAAAGTAAAACTTGATATCAAAATTATTGAATTCTTTAAATTTTCACATTTTCTTATTTAGCGTGGATGGACAAGTAAGTAAGTTTGTAAGGAATTAGATTCAATACTAATGAAATTCATAATAATAGCATGGACAACGGCTGCTGTGAATAATCAACGTGTACTAGCAGCGGTTCCTATTGTTCTGGATATTTTGAATCTTCAGAAGGTGAATAAGAAGAATAATGTTAATATTTTCTTAAATAAATAATATTTTTTCATAGAACATGATGCATCATTATCGAGTATGAATAGAAAACGCTATCATTTATTTTAGCAAATATTTGAATATCGTGATTAAAGTCATTAGCCGGATGGACATTTGCTTTTAAAGATTATCACGAATTGAATATCACTCGATATCTTAATAATCCCAATTTACAAAAACTGGCTACCATTGTCGATCCATATTGTAAAATCTCTTTCAATATATGAACTGTTTCTATTTGCTCATTTTTAAAAGCTTACTTTGATCGATATGCTCAAGTGAAATTGTTTCAATTGCAAGGAGCCAACGATGAGTTCTTTCTACCGGATAGCGAGGTATTGTTGTTGATTTTGAATTGAAGATAAATTTATATTTTCTTAGGATTATTTTTGGGATGATTTACAAGTGAAAACTGGTGGTTCATATCTCAGGTAAGAAGATTTTAGCGAAACCAAAATACTTCAATTTAACAAAGTTCATGTTGATAGACGAATTCCAAACACAGGACATAATATACAGGGATATCAAGAAAGTCTTCAAAGTTTCTATCTGAGCATTGCTGATGTAAGTTAGAATCGCTTGGAATCTTAATTATTTTTGACTATGACGAAAACTAGAAACAAATTTTACCATCATTTAAATGGACACGAACCATTAATGAAACCCATGGGCAAATTCTTGCAGTCGTCGATTTTAGTTCTGGACAACCAAAACCCATAAATGTCACAGCTTATCAGGCTCGAACAGTCACTGGCACTAAGTAGCTACATGTAAAAAAGACAAAAATTTTATCACCGAAACTATATTTTTTAGACGGGATTTTCGACAAGCAAAACTAGATCCTGATACAGGCAAAATAATTTCGAACCCTGTGGTTTGGCTAAATATGCCTGTCCAAGTTGAAGTGAAAACAATGAATATTGTTATTGATATATTCATCTTTTTTTCTTTTCTAGACACAAACCAGTACATCGATTACCTATTCATACACTGCACCTTTGCCACCGAATGGTTATTGGGATGGTATGTTCATTCAAGTAACATTTCCTGGACGTGAAAGTACAACATTGGATTTAACTACAGAAACTCTGACACTACCGAATACCTTTCCAGTAGAACCATGCACTGGAGAAGATTGCTACGGTAAATTGTGCTAATCGATACAAAAGACCAATTCAATGAATAGTTTTTATTCGAAAATGGACAGTTCAATATCACAGAATGAACAGTTGTATTACATTGAGTTTTTTATTGCTATGACTAGAAACACTTTCTAAATATACTGATATGCAACAATTGTCTTTTCATGTTGTTTCTATCGATGTAAAAATTGAAAATCAATTGAGATAATTATATCGAAATGAAAAAACAATTTACGTTAAAACAAGATCCATTAGCATATTTTCTTTAAAATTAGTCTAGAAAATTTTATTGATAAATTGCAATACAACTTCGATAGACTCCCGCTAAAGTTCATGAATTTGTGATTTCTGTTACTAGCTATAACTTATAGCTTTATTTAGTTATTCTATTTTTGAAATTTAATATAAAATATAACATTTTCTATTTCAATAAGATGCAATTGGCTGAAGAATTAACTATCGACTGAATTATTTGATAATTCAAGAACCATCGAAAAAGTTCTACGAAATAAATATTAATTAGATAACCTTCTGAAACTGAATATTGAATTCTTGCGCAAAGGTACCCTTAACTTCAAAGTACAATTAATGATATTTAGATTGAACATCTCTTGTCTTTGTTTGCATGAAAGTTTTGAATACATCAACATCTACTACTATAGAACCAACCAAGTTCTTTAATTGAATACCTTAGATATTATACTTAATATCCATAGAAACAAGATAATTATCGTCGTTTAGTTCAGATCTCTTGTCGTCTCATATTTTTCTAAGTAATAATTGTTTCATCGGTGTCTTTGAAAATATTTTTATTTGATTTGAATCTAGATCGACAATTTTTTCTAACCGAAATATTGAAAAACATGGTTCACTGCCAATTGAATCAATCTCTTTTTACACTATAGAAATATCTTATTCGAATCAAAGCTCGACTAATTCAATCGTATAAGAATAAAAATAACTAATATTGGATTCAATTTTAATGAAATATTAAAATCTGTCAAAACAAATATTGGTGATAGCGACGCAAGTAATCCTCTTGAGAATAATTAAGCTCTTTCATTTTATTTTTATTCCTTAAAAACAAGAACAATAGGAAAAACTTATATTGGTTTGCCATGAAGACTAATGCTTGATTGATCTTAGAATATTTGATGAGATTGTCAAAGGCGGAAACACACATCTCTCTTTCCTTCAGTAGAACAAGAACGGATGCTGATTGACGGCAAATGTTTTTCTGTTCTGCGAGGATCAACATCCGACAACCAGAAAAAAAAACTCGTTTTCTTCTATAGAATTCTTTTTTTGAGTTTCTTTCTCGTCGTTTGTCTCCGAATAATGAATAGATGTCAGTCTTTTCTTTAAAATAAATACATACCATTATTCAAGCACTTATTCTTGCTAAAAATAAATCATGAGAAAACAGTCACAGAGGTTTTGCTTTTTAAATAAAACTTATCGATGAAATAATTCAATATAATTGTCTCTTGTTTTAATATGACAAAAAAAGCAGAAAAAAATCTATTCTACAGATACATAAATCACTGTTCAATGTTTAAATTGCTTTAAGAAAATATGTTGTCATAAAATTTTTTCCTTTAACATTGATTTTTCCTCTTAAGTCAAATTTATATTTATCTTCCAAAGCCAATGCTACATGTTCAGGAACTTGAATGCGTCCTTGTTCACCAGTTGAGTCCATTCTTGAAGCAACATTAACTGTATCACCCCAAATATCGTAAGATAAATTTGTTGTACCGATAACACCCGCTGTGACTGGTCCAAAATTAAGACCCATTCGAATTTCAAATGCAAAATTTAAGAGTGCTTCATTAAATCGATGCATAGTCGATTGAAATGCCAAAGCAAAATCAACAAGATCACAAACAGATTCTAAAGTATTGATTGTATTAAAATATCTTTTACATTGAATAAAACAAAACAAAAATTCACCTAATGAATTCTGATCATTCGAATCTGCTTGTAAACCAGATGCAGCCATAAATGTTGCTCCAATAGTTTTTATTTTTTCAATTTTTGAAAATCTTGGATTCAAAAATAATTCTTCAATATCTCCATAGAATTCATTTAAAATTCTTGCATAAAACTTTCCACCTTCATATTGTTCTTCATACATAACATGAAAATTAATCAATGAAGCAAAAAGAACACCAACACATGGATGATTACGAGAATATGAACCACCACGAAGACGTAAAGGCTCAATAACATGTTCTGGTAAAATATTTCTTAAAAGCCAATCAGCACGTGCACGCTCTTTTTCTATTTCATGTTGTTGTTCAGAAGACTTGTGACCAACATGATATTGAGAACGACGAGCTACTTCTACTTGACGAGTTATTCCATATAAGACAATCAATGATATAAATATGCATATACTTATATCCAATATTGATGATTCTAAAAGGAAAAGAAAGAAAAAAAAGTCGTTTTTTTAATGGTCAGTTTAAACAAACTTGGCATTTCTTGTTTATAAATAAACAATGGAAGATAAATTGAAATAGATAATATGGCAATAAGAATTTTAATCAAATGAGATACAGATGCACCTAAGATAAGATATGTTGAAATAAAAACGATAAAAGCTGGTGAAGTTGTATCATCATATTTAGAAATTTGAATTAAAATAATAATTAAAGGAGATAGAAGATAAAAAGAAGCTATGAAATGTCTTAAAATCCACCAATGAAGCAAAATACGATGAAAACGAATCAAAATCAATGTTAAAATTAATTTTATACCAATTATTATTCCCATGATTATTGATACGAAATTCTTTTTTGGGAAATAAATGTAAATAAATAAAAGTGATAGAATCGATAAAATAACTTCCAAAATTAATAATGAATGCGAACCAACATGAGCTGAAAAACCTTTTTCTAATTTATCATCTTTATATTTTAATGTTAAAATATTAAACGCCATAACCAATTCTTTTTCTTCATTTTCAAATGTTGTTTCATTGACGTTTTCAACATTGACAAGATTTTCTAGATCTTGTGGAAATTCTTCTTCACATATTGTTGCCCGTCGAGCTTGTGCAACCTCTTCTAATAGTGGACTTGTTACAGGCTTAGTTAAGAAATTAAATTAAATTATATTCCTTTTATTTTTCTCATTAAAATTAACTTACTGTTGTTTCGGATTGATTCGGAATATCATTTGTTTCGTTCAAAGAAACACCAACTGAAACTCCTGAAGCAACGGCAACAGCTGCAGCAGTTGCTAATGTCATATGCGGTGGTTTTCGTGTTATCCGATGAGATAGATGTCTTTTTGCCACAAAATATGTTTTAATTAAAACTAAATAAAATGAAATTATTTTAATCAAAAAACAAAAATATTTATTCCAAAGAACAAACAAAAACCTTTGTTTGATGATGTATATGGTGGACCTTCTTCAAATTGAAACTCATCTTGTTTCAATAGTAAATGAGTCGCTTCGGTAATGTGAACATAACCTTAATTTGAAAAGAAAAGTGAAACGCAAAACTAGAGTAAATGAAATTCATCAATTACAAAAAATAAAAATAAACAAAAAAGTATTTTAGCTGAATGAGCAAAGAGAGCATATTCTACTATATTTAGTTCATAGAAGAGTAGAAGAGAAACCTTCAAAAATAATAGATGAATTAAATTTAAAAAATGATAAAATAAAGAACCATAAATAATAAAAATAATAATATAGAAAAGAAAATACTGATTTATAATATTTACTTGGCTTTCCAGTTGATTCCATTTTATTCGCTAAAGTAACATCATTTGAAAATATATCAAATTTGAATTTTTTTGTTCCAACAATTCCACAATTAACTGAACCCGAGTGAACACCAACTCTCATATCAACTTCTTCATTATTATCTTGATCAAATTCTTCAATAGCATTAATCATAGCTAAACCCATTAATACGCAAGCTTTTGCATGATCTTCTTGTGGTTCAGGACAACCGCTGACACAATAATAGCAATCACCTAACGTAGCTATTTTTTCACATGACATTTGAACACATAAATCATCGAATCTTCCATATAAATCCGATAATAATGAAACTAATTGTGATGCACTTTTATTTGATGACATGAGAGTAAAACCAACAATATCAGCAAATAAAATCGAAACATTTTCCATTCTTTCAATATGTAATGGACGAAAAGTAGCCATTTGCAATTCATCTTCACCTTGACGAGATATATTAACATTTTGTACACGTTCACGAAATACGTCAAAATCCTCCATAATGACCCTCGCATATTTACGTGGCATTAATGAATCAATCATTTTTGATATTAATGTATGTTCGCTTAATAATGTACCGCGGACATTCGCATCTATTTACAATATTTTTATTTTAGTTGACTTTCTTTTTCTTCTTATACAAAAATAAACTTACTTTTACATAATTGGTTGTAGGCAGAACGCATTGTTATATCGACAAGACGATTTAAATAAATACCAAATATATTTGTTATTAGTAATAATACTAAACATATTTTTGAATTCAATGTTAACGCTGTAATTATAACTGTTATTGAAATCGATATTAAAATTGATAAAAGTACAGAAAAATTTGCTAATGAATATATTAATATGATTAACAAATAGATATGACATTCTTCTGGATATAAACAACTTAAAATAGTCAATGGACAAAGACATATGATAGATATTATATTTGATAAGATACGATTTTTTAGACGATTTATTATAATTAATGATAAAATATTTAAACAAATACTAATCGTTAATATGCTTAAATGAATTATGTTTTTCTTTTCAGATATTGACTTAAATAAGAATATTTCAAGTGAATTAATTAATGCATGACTGATTAAAATAACGACAAGTAACCGATGACTTGGTGGATAAGTTTTTCTTAAATAATTTAAATTGTATTTTTTTTCTATTGTTGGTGAATCGAATTGGGAATAAAATAATGATTTTAAAGACCATTTTTCACGGGGAACAACATTTGTCGACATAGGATGAGTTCCCATTGCACCAACCATTGACTAGAACGGCAAACTCTATACCATCTATAATAAGTCATAAACACATATAACAGAACAGAGAAGAAGAAAAAACGCAAATGAATGGTATCTTTATAGCAGCAAAAGGAAAGGAAAGAAAGAAAAAGAAAAAAGGAATGAAGCAATTTGGCTTTGGCATAAGATTTGATGTCTATCTGTAAGTCACCTGCAGTCGAGTCGGACTCTCGTCCCATTTGAATTCTCATCCATGAAATAAAAAAAGAATGTTGTCATGGGAAACAAAACAAGAAAAACAAAGATTTTCTTTATTTAAAATGAATCCTTTGAAGAATATATAAATTGTCAAGAGTCTTTTTATTTGTTGTTGTTGTTGTTGATGATGTTGTTTTTTTGATTGTGTTGAGGCCTTGAAGTAAATCAAATGTATTTAAACGATCTTGAACAAATTTCTCAATTAAATGAATTTTATTCCATTTCGCAAGAACAAATGATGAAAAATGTGCATCAATTAATGCACAAAGCCAATCAATTATCGATGATGTTGGTTGCTGAAAATGAATCAGATATGAAACTAGTTGTTCACCGAGCTCAACAGATTTTGATGAATTGAAATATAATTTCATTGCATTTGTTAACGACCAATAATCATATCGTTTTGTTAATATTAATAATAAATAATCAAATGATAAATTTAATGATTGTATTAATTGTTTTTCACTAATATCTTCGACATTTCGAAGATATTTTTCGACTAAATTTATTTGATTTTTTTTAAGTATTAATTCAAAAAATTCTTCTAAATTAATTCCGCTTAAATATTTCCCACATTGATTAAGAATTTTTTCGTGATCAATTGTTTCATCAGTATTTAATAAATGTGTTAATCGACCTATAGAATTATTATCAGGACGAGTTTCTATCGTTGAACAGAGTTTTTCTACATCAGACATTTTCTTTTCTTTTCCTATTCGAAATAAGATTAACTGAATATTATATTGATGATATAGAATATTTTGTTCAGAAAAATCAACCAATGAAATTTCTTTTATGAATGCATTGATGTGTTAAACTTCGTTCTCTCTCTCTCTTTCTCTCGCTAGCTGTATGTCTTATATATTCTTTATTTCAAGATTTATCTATTCATTTAGGCAACAATAAAAATGGATTTAAACGAACAAGGTGAACATATTAAACAAAGGAAAGAATAGAACAAAATAAAAAACTGAGTTTTCCTTTTTTTGTTACAGGTATTCTTCTTCCTGCTCCATTGCGAGTGTTTGATTGTTCGGCTAATGAAATCATTTCATTTAAATTAAGTTCGTTGGTAGAATTCTTTATTTCTATTTTCGTTTAAATGTATTTTTTTTCCAGTTCGATCTGAGAAGGATTTAAATAATGAAGAAAATGAATTTGAACCAGAATTTACACATCAAATATTTGGAGAAAAGTAATATTCTTTATCATGATTTCTTTGTTAGAAACCACAGAGATTTTATTCAATAGTTTGTTAAATTCATATTCATGGCAGTGAATAAATTTTCTACTAAAAAAAAGTTAAAATATTTCATGTGACGATATTTTCCATGGAATTTTTTATTATCTTAAGACGCTGCCATTGCAATATCAATAAAGAAAGAAAGAAAGAAAGAAAACATTTCAAAAGTAAAAACATATTAGCCGTCTTTATTAATATGAAGGTAGATACCAAATATAAGATCACTCTAACACCTCATACTATACAAGTAATGTATAATTGTCACGACATGGTCCGATTAAACAGTTTTATTGACATTAGAATTACAATTTATGTCAAAGTTTAGTTACAAAAATAAGATGTTTCGGTGTAGTTTTGCTCAATCTTATCATAGTTTATTGCTTGAGATAATAATTTAATTAATAATGTTTATAGAAGATCTGATTGTTTAATTTTATTTTAGTGAAAGAATATTTGGTTACAAAAATTTAAAGATTGATATTTGCTGTTTATCATCATCATTGAATTTTTATTTAAA
The DNA here is from genome assembly GCA_905331475.1 of Rotaria socialis. NCBI lineage: Eukaryota > Metazoa > Rotifera > Eurotatoria > Philodinida > Philodinidae > Rotaria > Rotaria socialis. The sequence goes on from CAJNYU010003898.1 coordinate 15,150, forward strand.
CATTGATTATGATGAAAAAATAAATCCAAAGAAATATCATCAATTCAAGGTAATTAAAATATGAATGAAAAAACAAGATTCTATTTTTATTATGTAATAAATGAAAAATTTTCTTAAAGGCTGATGATTTAGTTGAATCATTGAATCAATGGATACCATTATCAACAACAACAAATTTAGATTTATTTTTATCGAAATTAAAAAATGAAAATGAATATTTACCATTCGGTGAACAAATTTTAACATACGAATTACAAGGAGAAAAAAAGTCTTTATCATATTCAATAAATCGTGTTAATCAAAATTTTTGTGATGATAAAAAATTTGTTGAATGGTATTCTCGTCTTGAAACATTCCTTGTATTTTTTATTGATGCTGCATCAACCATTGATAAAGATGATCCAAATTGGGTCATTTATCTTCTTTATCAACAATATCAAAATGATAATGGCCAAATCTGTTATGCACCTATTGGATTTATTACTGTTTATCTTTATTATGCTTATCCAGATAAAAAAAGACCAAGAATTAGGTGAGCAGCTTATTTTTCTTAAGTGTTTCTTGTTATTTTTCAAGATTTTCTTTTAGTCAAGTATTAATTCTACCACCATACCAACGAAAAGGTCATGGACGACGACTTTTAACAACAATTTATAATGATTTACGAAAAGATTCTCGTGTCCAAGATATAACAGGTATTGTGATTTGTTTCAAAATAAACGAACGAAATATCAAAGATTATATCGCAGAAAAAGCAGAAATAATTCTAAAATTAAGTTTTTGTTTTTCTATATGAAAGACAAAAAAATGATTTCTTCGAAAAAAATTCATTTTGATAATTGAATTAATATTCTTCGTACATTTGTTTACACACTAGATCAATGATTATCTCTCTCTCTCTCTCTTTTCTATTTAAAATTTTTATTGTGTTTTTTTCATAAATTATATTTATTCTAACTTCATTATAGATCTCAATTTCAATTAGTCTTCTTATATTAAGTAAAAAGATAATTAAAATTTCTATTAAACGTACTTGATAACACGCAATTTATTAATTGTATTTTTATTTTTTTGAAATAATCTGTTATCTTTCTTTCTTTTATGATAGACCGTCTGATAAAAATCTCTCAGATGAGATTCATTTTTAAATTAATACTAATGATTTTTCTTTTTTTCTTTATTTAGCTGAAGATCCATCAGATGAATTTGTTGCATTACGTGATCTTGTTTCACTTGAACTATGTCATAAATATTTATCTAATCTATTTTCAAAAGAATCAATTATTAAAACGAATCGATTAACAAAAGAAATTATTGATAAAGCACGAGATATTTGTAAATTAACTAAAGTAAGTTTTCTATTTATTTAAACTTATTTTTATTTAAATAATTAAATTTATTTTAGCAAGAAGCACGACGTATTTATGAAATGTGTTTTCTCCAATCAATTAATAGAAATGATGAAGAACAAATGAGAAAGTTTCGTTTAATTGTTAAACAACGTCTTTTTGAACCATTAAGAGTAATTTGTTTTTCTAAATTGATTTCATTTTGAAAAATAAATTATTTTAATTAGTTTGATAAACGTCGTCGTCTCCAATTAGCAGATCCAACACTTGAAGCATTGGCAACAGATCCAGAAAAACGAAAAACATATTTATCTACTCAATATGAATATGTTCTCGAACATTATGAAAATATTCTTCGAGCATTTAACAAATATCAAGATCAATTATATAAATAAATTCAATATTTCATGTAGAACATTGTGCAAATACATTTATTTTTCTTCTCTTACTTTATCATGTAATCAATGTTAAAATTAAATAAAAAGATTTGACAAAATGTCAATCTCTAAAGAAACAATTATATCAGAGCTATCTTTTTCTGATGAAATATTCTTAATAAATCAAAGATAGTCTATATGACACGATCAAACAAAATTCTTGTTTGCCACGAAAACAACTCTATTTTCTGTCTCTTTTAGATGCTCAAGAGACTTCACTAATAGCTTTTCAAAACTACTTCACTTTTTTTAAAATTCAATAGTTGACTAAAATTTTGTTTTTATTCATTATTTTGCATGAATAATCATTGTCTTCTATCTATATAGCATTGGTTTTCTCTATAATTTTATGCAAAATGAATTTAAACTTGCTCGTATCATTATTTAGGGATGTATATATATATATAAAGAACACGTTCAAAACGGTTCCAGTATAAACCGTTTTAATGTGATTAAAATGTCAAATTCTTGAAGAAAGTATTTGTTTTAAAAGTGTTATTTTTTGCGAACACTGTTTTCGTCAATAATATAAAAACTTACCTTAAGCTTATTCAGCATTTTAAGATTTGATTTAAGCAATTTTCTTTGAAATCAAGAACTGTTCTGGCAGCATCTATCTCAAATTCGAGCTGTATATTTTTGCATAGATAGTTATTGGTACAGTTTAATTTCGAAAATAAATTTGACATATTGGTGCAAACATTGCTTCTATCAACTGTGCTTATATTAGACATCGAAAAGCAATAGTGGAAGCAGAATTAAATTTATTCTATATTGAATAAAATAAGCAAAGATTTTCTAAATTCATCTCTACTGGAGCACGTCCATATAATAAAAGCAAAATAATGATATAACTTGTAGAGTCCTTCGATTTCCCCTTACATTTTGTTCGTATCTACTGTTACCGTAGAGATTGTTGAATTGTTCCTCATTGAAACTAAAGTATTTCTGAAAAACTAGTAGTCATGCAGCCTCAGGGCGAAGCTGACCAATAGGATCCTATCGGATCCCATGAATTCCGACAGAATCTCTGGTATCGGATTTCGACAGGAAGCGTGATTCATGTCGGAATTTTGGTATTCCGACACCCGACAACTTCCAACGAATTCCTATCGTATCCGATATAGTCCGATAGTTTTCCGATAGGATCCAACTGTTGGATCAATCGTCCTGGGACTGTAAAGGTCTGTTCATTTTTTTTACTCGCGC
>CAJNYU010003899.1:0-13051 GCA_905331475.1 Rotaria socialis
TGAGTTTCATTTCAATAATTCAAAGCAATTCCTCTATTTATTTTACCCTTAGGTCGTTGGAACCGTTCGGAAATGATTCTGGTGAGTTTCATTTTGAAAAATTAGAAGGAATTTATCTTTTTTTTATATTTAGCTCGTTGCAACGATTCGAAAATCATTCTGGTGAGTTTCATTTCAATAATTCAAAGCAGTTCCTCTGTTCTTTTTATATTTAGATCGTTGCAACGATTCGAAAATCGTTCTGGAAGGTTTCATTTTGAATAATTCAAATCAGTTCCTCTATTTCTTTTACACTTATGTCGTTGCAACGATTCGAAAATCATTCTGGTTAGTTTCATATTGATTATGGAAGTAAGTTTATTGTTTTTTTTTGGTTCTTTTTTTTTGAGAATGACCTATTGACGGGTTTGAAGTAAACAGTGTTTTTTCTTTCGTGCCTAAAGAGGGGCCCTTTGAAGCGATGCATGGTTTTCTAGTTGAGCTGCCGTACATATGATCGATTTCAGTGAGATATGGGAAGCCCCTGAAGAATGCCTTTCGTTAGTTCTTTCTTCGAAAGTTATCCTTATGTTATCAGAATTTCAGTGTAATTCCAAGGAGGAGATCTTTGTAGCTGTCGAATTGATTTTGAGTTTGAGGCCAGTTTGTCAGATAGATCTTAGTGAGATATAAAAAGCTCCAAATGAATGATGGTTGATAAGTCTTCTATAGAAAGTTGGAGACATTTTTTTGAATTTTAACCTATAGTGTGGCAGATGTCAGTGAATTGAATGAGACTATTTCTATTTGAGATTTCATGAAAAGAAGAATTGATTTGTCAGGGAAATGTTCCAAAGGCTTTTTTCAAAAGCACACATCTTTTCCAGAGTCTTCAAAGTTCAACAATACCACCAGTGCCTAAAAAAACGATGATGAAATGTGGTTTGTTCCGTGAACTTGACCATCCCTAGGAAATATGCATTCTTGTGAAATAAACCTTCTGGGACATTTCCCTGATGAATGAATTCTTCTCTCCATGAAATCTCAAATAGAAATAGTCTCATTCAATTCACTGATATCTGCCACACTATTGGTTAAAATTCAAGAAAATGTCTGCAACTTTCTATAGAAGACTTATGAACCATCGTTCATTTGGAGCTTTTTATATTTCACTAAGATCTATCTGACAAACTGGGCTCAAATTCAAAATCAATTCGACAGCTACAAAGATCTCCTCCTTGGAATTTCACTGAAATTCTGAAAACATAAGGATAACTTTCGAAGGAAGAACTAACGAAAAGCATTCTTCAGGGGTTTCCCTTATCTCACTGACATCGATCATATGTACGGCAGCTCAACTAGAAAACCATGCATCACTTCCAAGGGGTTCCTCATCAGATGAATATGATTCGAAAAGTTTTATGCGAAACCATGTGTACGAAACCTTTTGTGCAGAATTTCGCAGAGGTTTCGTGCCGAACCTGTGTACGAAACCTTTGTGGCTTTTCCTGATAAAGGTTTCGTACTGAACCGTGTGTACGAAACCATTTTTTCCATTTGTCAAGAAGAAGTTGCATACGGAACCTTTTTTCTACGAAACCTAAAAAAGGATCTGACCGTGTGCCCGCGCTCAGATCCTTTTTTGGTTCCGTAGAAAGCTTTTTTTTTTTACAGTGTGATAACATTGTACAAAAACGTTAAACAGCTTATGCATACACTATTTACTCATCATATGTCAAGGTATTGTTTTATCTCAGTGGTATGTTGAGAAAGTATTGAAAACGGATTCATCTTTATGAATCGGAATGATTCTTCTCGAACGTTTTTACTATAATGGTGATTTCATGGGTGTTCTCTAGATTTTAAATAGAAAGTAAGATAAATAAAAATGATGATGCTTACTAAACTTCTACGTAAATGACTACCGTTTGTCTTTGCCTATAAGTATTAGTTGCAATCAAGAATAAATTTTTTTTTCTAGCCAAGGTTTNCGTGTGTTAAATAGAGAACAGCTGTTTTTCTTTTTGTTGTATGCTTTTAACCGCTATTAGTGTAATAGATTACTGTCAGAAAATGATGGTCTTAATATCAATTCAAAATAGGATTGGAGGGTGTGAATTTGAACGTTTTAGTGTTGGGATCGTATACTTGCAGTGAATACTTGGCAGTGTTTCATCATTCATACAGACAACACGCACATACAATTCCACTCTCACATGTATGTCGAATGACTCACCCATATATTGTTTCATGTAAAACGGGCTATTTGGATTAGTAGCATGAAAATATAGTTCAGATTTCTGCTACAAAATGGTTCATTCGTTAGACGATTTCAATAGGCTTTATGTTGCTTGATGTAGATAAAAAGTCAGACGCAAAGATCAAAAGGAAAAGAATCGACTTAGGCAGCTACACTTGCCACACGAAGTTTCGAAAGCATAAGTAAGCCGTAACTATACAACACGAAATTGAGTATTGTTTCAATCGTTCGCACTTCACATCTCTAATATACACGTATTCTTTAGACAATGGTAATTCTGAACAACGAAAAGGAATCTCAAGTCTGTTCAATCATCCACTTCGATCTGTTCTGTAGGCAAACTGCTCGATTAGTATGCTAGAAGAGTTGTTTCAAAACGCTTTTTTTTTATTTCCTTTTCAGCACCAAAAATATATGGAAGCAACCCTATTTGATTTTGGCAGAAATGTAGATTTGTTATCGACTGCTGAAAATTCAGCGTCAGATACTAAATACTTGTTAAGATTGTTAATAATATCAGGATTTTCAGAGATTCGAAATACATTTCAAATTGGAAAACGATATGAAATCGCAGCTTGCATTGATTCTATGATTTTGTTTCAAGCACCATGAATTGTACGCTATATGTTTATTAATCACAAGTTGACCTTCTGAAGAACATCACTACACATCATTATAGTTCGTATTGTTGGTAAGAAACTATTTCAAATTTCTATTTCTATTGAATAAAATAGCAACATGGAGTTACGAAAATCATGATAAATAATTCAAATTTGTTTCACTGATTTTAGCACGGTCAATACAAAATGTCGAATTGCTTTTGAAATTATTTTTAGAATTTGCGAAGGAAAAACATGCAAAGCCTTCTAATTATTTATATATCAAATAGCCAGTGAAATGCAACAAATTAATTTAAAAATAATTTCTTATCTGTTTCCTATAAACAATCACATAAAAATCCGATGATAGTTGAATAAAACATTTAATGATATTTGTACTTTTAGATATCTACTTCATGCAGAATGTGTTCTTCGTCGTTCTGAGATTTATCTCTACATCAACATAATTCAGATTGATGGCTAATCTCGTGAAAACGAGTATAATGATTATAAAAATAAATTGCATCACTAAATTCATTAGATTTTCAACAATTGATCGTACGATTTCTTATTGTTTAATACATGTAAGTAACTGGATTCTCTTATGCCTCATGATTGATGAAATTTATGATCGATACAATGAGCAAACAACAACGCCATCTAGATTTAGCAGTGAACCGACAAAATGATGATGGTGGCAGTTATGTCTATAGCATGGAAGAAGAAAGCAAATGTCAATTTAGTAACATAGCAAGTTTAGATATATGAATCATTTCAGCTTCGTTATCTACTCCACTACTATAATAAAAACTCGTTCTCAAGTTTTGCTTTGCCGTGGTTTCGGTGAATTACACAAAATATCGTATCTAGTTCATCTTATTTTTCCTCATACGTTTAACGTAAACTAGGATAAATATAATAATCCAATTGAGAATGGTTTCTTTGATGAAAATATTAACAAAGAATATTGATGAAGCATTAGAATTAAGTGAATTGTTTTGTGAAAACAAAAAATCATTTTATCTTCATATAGCAAGTTATGCTGCGACTGATGGCGATGAGAATGAGCAGGACATCAAGCCATTACGTTTTCATAAAGTAGAAAATATGATCGATTGCATTTTTTCACCAAATATGCTCTGGAGCTTTTATAATGCAATATTGAATACAGATATTTGTCATACAATAGAACAACATCATCGCAATGACAATAATCAAATAATGGAACGAATATTATCCTTGGCATATGATTATAACTGTCCAGTACGTGTGGAAGTCAAACCAACAGCCTTAGCCACACAAGAACTATTGAAAAATTACAGATTCCTTGAATTATTACAGCAGCGCGATCACTTTCTGTATATGGATTTTGATGGCAATGATACTGTATTAAAATCTGATGAAAGCAAGTTCGGCATAACAATATGTGAACTAGATGACTTGACGCAAGCCGATTCAAAGATGAGAAAATTAGAATGGGGTTACGTCTTATGTGAAAGTTTCGGATTTAGAAATCCCGAAATTCTCGGACCATTTTATTCAGATGTATGGAGTCGAGTTGAAGTCGGACCAACGAAACCAGTACGAATGTTTATTGCTCTAAAAAATGATCGGGTAGTTGGTGGATGCCACTTGAGTTTATCTCGTGGTATTGCTTGTTTATTCAATTTAGTTACCTTGAAAACTGAACGAGGGCAGGGTATAGGGAAAGCATTATCTCTAACAGCCATGAGAAGTGCTAGAGAATTAAATTATCGTTATATGGTGTTGCAAGCGTCTGCTATGGGTGCACCTATCTATAAAAAATTGGGTTTCAGATCTTTACCGTCATATAAAATATTTATCAAACTTCCGACAGCTATTTGGTATTACAAAATAATCGAAATAGTACTGACAGTGGTCGGTATCCAACGTATACAACAGCTTATGGGTATTATTCGAAAAATTCCGAAAAATTTTCCAGCAATTATAATGATTATGATGATAATTGTGGGTATATTCATAGTTAAAATATTCAAATAAGTTAAATCAACGAGTATTCATACAAATATTTCGGCCCAATGTTACATATATATCTAACAAAAACTCATCATTAGATGTTTGTAAATTTTCCTTCAAAATTAACAAAATCTTATTTAACAATCGGACTAAGCTAATGAATTACACTTTTACTGACGAGTCTTTTCCGATGAAGTTAATAGTAAAGTCGAATTATTGCCATTAATAATTTTCTCGAGTGACTAATAAACTAGTTAGTTATGATAAAATTCTATATCTATAATGGATCAGATTTGATTCGATATTTTTCGGTTAACGATTTCTTCGGCGAAGCTGGGCTAATTCAATGGGATAGTAATCTTGAGAAAATATTTTGATTGCATCGTTTGGAAAACTTTAAATAAATCATATTCATATTTATGTCTTTACTCATAAATTGAAAAATCAAGAAATAAATGGAACATGCATTGAACATCGACCTACTTACTTAAGTTTTCATAATCTATTTTTTTTACTATTTCTCTACATTGAAAATACCTCTCATGTTTTTATTGCATTATTATCGGTGGATTATTAAGTTTAACCTTAAAGCATTCAATATTTTCTTTTTCGACCGTATTCGAAAAGAGTAGCGAATGAAATAGAAATTCTTGAGTTTTTGTTAATTTATAATGGTGTCAGGATATATTGATTTTTAACAACGCTTGGTCGTGCAAGCTGTTCATCTACTGTCGCTTTGAGCATGAGAACAGATATTGGGCTCACGCCATTAACATTTTACAGAGATTCTAGTGAATATTCTTGAATTTTTACAATATGAAGTCTATTTACTTGTATACTGATAAAAGCAAAACATAAAAGTTTCAATACTTTCCTTAGTGTGCATCGTTGAATTTTTGCAAACAGCAATAATCAAGTTCTTTCTATCAATATATTCGAAATGGTTGTAAAACGTGTACTGCCTTCTACCAGTTAATTATAGGAATTATAGCGTGATTAAAAAAATATAATGTTCATCTATTCGAATATATTTTTCTGGTGATAAGTGAAGCATTATATAAGAAGAAATAACACATTTTCAATTATGAACATACGATAAAATTACGATTCTGTAGAAAAACATTCATATTGTACTCACATATTGTTATTTATTGAAATGCTGAGTGAATTATTGTTGCTTCCAGCTTGGATTATTCATTCTCGATAATAATTTGATTCATATTAGAGGATAAAATATGAAGAGATCATTATTTTTTATTGTTAATCCATCTGAATGAGTACGTTACTAGCTCGTAAGCCTGTAATTGTATAGAAATTCAGTCATGACAGCATCTACTTATACGTACATTGCAAGAGTGTTACATAACATTTATGCGCATGTGGTAAGGTCAGAGTTCAGTAATCATGTTTGCCATTCGTTTCATGTCGAGCAGAAGTGAATGACAATAGGTGTACTGTACAATGCAAATACACTCTTATGCTCAATCGTCATGAACGAGATTCGTATTAATCAATCCACAAGACTCATGTATGATGCTTTGATTCATATAGATAGTGTCTACAATGAATACATTCAGTTTTTGTGTAATTTAAATCTACCGATAGCATGTTGACTTGATCAGGCAAGCAGCGTTTCTAACACCAAGGATTCCCAGTGATAACAAAGCATTCATGATCCTTGTGAATCTTGATTGGTGCTCTATTTTACACTTTGAAAAAAAAACAAAGTATCAAGCGAGCACCTGCTGAGAATTATTGATACTTTACTTTTTATTATATCGAAACGTCGAACTGTTTAATTCTTTCATTATTGGAGATGCAATCCATGCTCTGGTAGCGTCAGATTTATCGTATTATTTGTTTGAACGTGTCTATCTATCTGTCCATTGTTGTTATTCTTGTGATATCTTAGCGACGAATTTTTTTGGGAAGGACCATCTATGTGCAATATCTGTTTTATAAGCGTTGGTTTTAAAAACAGAATTCACCGAGAGTTGAAACATTGCTTTTAATATTTTCTGTAACTTGTCACATCTCTTTCCTTTTCAGATTCAATGACCAACAAACGATTTGAATTGATTGAATTTTTAAGTCTAATATTCATGATGATAATCAACAACACTCGTCATTTACTGAACATGAAATTTATAATTGAAATAAGCTGATGATAATAAAGAAATCAAATTCAATGTGTCCCTCGTAAATATCTTTCCGATTGGAAAAAAACAACCGAAATCTTAAATATAACGTGATTTTTTTGGTAAATATTATTTTTTTTCCAATTCACCTAAGAAGTAGCAGATTAAATATTCGTTTATCTCATGTAGTCAAATACTCTTTTTTTTCTATATTTTTTATTTGGACTGAATATTAGTAAATCAATATTTTTTTTTCTTTTTTAATTTAATGTTCGAGCAAAATAAATCTTGGACACTTTGATACTTTGTTTATATAAAAAATCTGGTTCTTCTCCAGATCAACGACACCCCCACTGTATTGGTCGATAGAATAAGAGGAAATGAAAGAAAAGTAATTGGCTCATCGAGTTCAGTCAATAGGCAATTAATCGACAAGAGAACGAGAGAGGGAGTACATTTCCAAATGGATGAGAGTAATGATTCAAAACTATAAGGTGCATGCACAGCAAAACTCGAGCAAAATTTTTATTTGCTTTTTTTTCACGTCAACGGATAAAGAATTTCGCGGCGGTCACGAATACATGGTCCTTAATTTTTTTTAATGCCTCTTTACACTCCGAAAATTCAAAAATTCGCAGGTTTTTCAAACATCCTATTTTTAAGGTTTTTTTTGAAAAATTAACTTTTCAGGGTGTTCAGTTGATTGAATTGGCTTCAAAAGGATATATTATGATTCAGCTTTTCAAGCTGAACAAGAATATATCTACCGCATAATTTTTAACTTAACTGTTTATTCGCCAGGGTCTCCAGAAACCATTTTTTGATACTGCGAGAACCTCTTTTTGTAAACTTTTCACAAACTTTTCCTGAGGTCCAAGGATCGATTTCTTTACGTCATTCGATTCGTCAGATGCTCCTCTACAAAAGTATACTAGTGGATTTTTAAAAGATTTTGTCGTTATGGAAAAAAACCTTTGCTAAAAATTAAAGATTCACTCCTGAGCTGTCGGAATTTCTCACATAACAGAGCTGAGAAATCGCCAAACAGTTTATTAACCATGGAAAACTCAATAGATATCGTGATAGAATCATCATAGAGGCTTCGAGGGGTCTCCAGAGGGTCTTCTGAGGGTTCCAATAGGATTTTCAGAGCTCTAGGAGTGCATGCGCGGATTTATGTGTCGATGTGTGAATAAATAGGTGTGAGCTGTCCGAATCACTGTCTGGGTGTCTGGGGTGTGGGTTTGGTTTAGTGGCGTAACCAGAAAATTGTGGGTGCCCTGGCGGTGCCTTGCATGCGTTAAAAGAAATTATTCACAGTAGTTAGTTTTTCCCAAAGTTCAACTGAATCTCCCAATTTTTGTTCAACTACAGAAAGAGACAAAAACAATGTATCTGCTATTTTATTAAGTTAAACTAAACAGCAAAAAGAAAAGTCAGGAAAAAAGTAAACCAACAAAAGCTACTTCAGCATTATTCTGCTGTTCTTATGTTGAATAGCAAAAGCATCAATAATCTTTTCATAATCAACGCAGAACTCTCGTTCAATTGCTAGTAATGATAAATCACTAAGCCTGTTGTCGGACATGCTGTTACGTGCAACAGTTTTAATGAGCTTCATTTTACTGAAGGTCCTTTCTGTTGTGGTAGATGATACTGGAATTGTCATTGCGCCGATAAGAAGTGAAAGAATACTTGGAAACGCTTGTTCGAATGGTAAAACTTCAAAATATAAATCGATCATATTTTTTGGTTTTAATTGTTTTAACATTGGCTTTAGTACTTGAATTTCATTATTTAATAATTGAATATCCGATTTTAACATTACACATAAAGCTTTCAACTCATCTATTTCTAAAAATTTTGAACTATCAGGTGATAATGATGAAACACTACGAAGAATATCCATGTTTGTTTTCGAAAAACGATCATTGATTTCGATAAGAATAGAATCAATTACTGGATAGAAAACAAATATTCTATATTTATTTTTATTATTAATTTCTTCACGTTGTCCAATTGTACATGTAATTAAACAGTTATTAAATCTTGTAGAAGTTTTTCTTACTCTTCTTTCTTTCATTTTATTGTTCAAATCAATATTATTTTTATCAGAAAATTCAATGATTTGATCATATAATTTGGTAAATTCTTCCTCATTTCTAAGCTCACTAATTTGATTAATAACAGCACTAATCAAGCTATGAGCTGTACCGAAATCGAGTGATTTTGCTAGATAAAATAAAACAGGATACAGTTGACGGTAAAGTTAGAAAAGATAGCGTAAGTCTTAAGAAAAATCTTACACTTTAATTGATCTGATAAGATTTTTATTTTACCAAGTAAACGATCCATAATGAAAATAGTTACAATGAATAATGGTTCATTTAATGCTAATAATAAACCTCGTGCATCTGTGGAACGTTCTGTACCATCATCTGCTAATTCTTCTAAACTATTAATTAAAACTTTATAATTTTGAATAATATATTTGATAGATGTCCAACGACTATCCCATCTTGTTTCAGCCCATTTTTTTACTGTAGTAGTGGAGCTACTGGAGGAATCTTCTACAAAAAATAAATAACAAGCTTCTGTTTTGTTGCTGATAAATAAACTCGAAATATTCGTACCTAAATTTAATCTTTGTTGAACTAATTTGAATATTTCATTCGTCACACTTGATTTATGAAAATAGGTATAAATTTTACTGATGATGGAATAGAATTCTGATAAATAGGGAACTTCCTTTGTAACATCACAAATGACCAGGTTCAACTTATGTGCATAACAATGTATGTAGATTGCGTGTGGAATATATTGTTGGCGTAGTAAAGCTTGCACGCCACCATTTTTTCCAGCCATAACAGCCGCTCTAAAAGAAGAGGAAATGTACATTCTCTCTTCTCATAGTGAATTGTTCATTACTCATACCCATCGAAACACACTGCTATACAATTTTGTAAATCAATATTTAAAGACGATAAAAGCTGTGCAATCTCTTTATTTAACGTTTCAGCATCAAATTGATCAAGTTTGACGAAACCAAGAAAATATTCTTTGAATAGAGATGAATATTGATTTCGATCATTATTTGTCTCAACTTTACGATCAATAACACGTATGACTACACTAAGCTGTTCACATCCAGATACATCACGGGACTCGTCAGCCATCAATGCAAAAACACATCCTTTTATCTATGAAAATAGAGCACATAAAAATACTAGTTTATTAATGAAATTACAGCAATAATACTTTCTCTGATATTTTTTGTTGAATCTGATTCGCTAAAAGTGAAATTAACTCATTTTGTATACATGGACTAAGATAAGTTGCATTTCGATCACTATCTTCAAGAATAGATAAAGCAACTGGATCAGTACTACTAGCCCAACGTAGTAATTCGATGAAATTTCCTCGATTTAATGATCTATTGTAGTAAGAAACACTAAAGTTATGCAGTTTATTCTTTAGAATATACTTACGATTCACCTTCTTCATGCCCTCGTGTAGCAATCATTTGCCGACCACACAAATGTAATGTTGAGACAATTTTAATTCGTTTTTCACGATTACGTTTTACCAATTCATTTCTTGATTTATCTATCACTTGTAGTACATTTGTACTAGATTTTGTACGTGCAACATATTGTTTATAATTAATTTCAGCTATTTTATGGCATTGAGTATTTTGATGACTCAAAAATCCTTGTTTAGAACTGAAAGCATTTTCCAACTACTGAAGCCCCGTACGAAGGCATCACTTTGATTCTAAACACGAGTTAGAGAGAAAACAAATTGTGCTACATCACGACATATACAAAAAAAAGAAAACGAATTGCGCCTTCAAAAGGAAATCTACGTCTTAGACAAAAATTAATTACTCGATTATTTAAGATTATTCCAGTACTAAAGTGTCTGCAATAATAACAATAGGCTGAATCTGTTAATTCCGAATATTCTAGCCAAGTAAAACGTGAATACCATTGACTATGAAAAGATCTTTTATCTTTGTTTGATGGATAAGAAGAACGTATTGGTTTGGCTGGTAATTCACCAGCTGAACGACTGATATCAATAACATTAGATACTGGTGTATTTGACGATGAAGACAACAATAGAGAAGATTCTGATGAAGACGAATGAATTTGTTCTTGGTGTTTATTAGTTGACGAATCTGATGAGATCGATTGTTGTTGTTGTTGTTCATCTACAAAAACATTGAACGAATTTTCATCCATTGTCAATTATTTAAAGATGTATCTTATTGTGTACCTGCCGAAAGTAAATGAATTTGTTCCTGTTGTTGATTAGTTGACGAATATGGTGAAATTGGTTCTTCTTGTTCACCTATAGGCTATGATGTATTAATCTCACCTGTTTGAATGGTTATTAACTCACCTAAGCTTAAAGAAACAACATTTTTCTGTTTTTTGGTCGTTTGTGAACTAAAAAATGATTCGATAGTTCCACGTCCACGTTTAGGCTCTTTAGAGTTGTTTTCCTTTTCAAAGTCAGTGTGAGATCTTTATGCTTCTTGTATTTGTTTCAATCTGAATGTGTGTTTATATTCATCATCATAACAATGCAACCACTATATATAGTGTAGTAACAAGAAAGAAAATACCGATACATAAAGAACAGAGAAGAAAATGCAGAACGAAAGAAAATATCAGGTACAACGTCACAGAGACAATATTTCTTAGCATAAACTGCATCTGCATAAGATCATATTATCAAGATGTGATGCACAGCATGACAATCAGACATTATGGCTTTTAATGCACTACTTATAAAGTAATCAATTACTTATTTTGTTATGTGATATATACATATATATACAAAAATTAAAAATTAAAAAACAACTGATATTACTCTTTAATTGATGCCTAAAGTTTATTCGATTGATAAACTACAAACATTCTAATAGTGCTTATTAATTTTTTCTTTTGACCGGTGCCCTGGCAAGACATGTCGGTGCCCTGGCGGTGAAAGGGCTGGACCACCCCCAGTTACGCCACTAGTTTGGTTATCGATAAAAGTATGATGGAATGGAAAAATATGCACACACTAACAGTCATACCGACACCTATACTCCGGATAACCTAGACACCTAGATAGTCATTCGGACAACCCTGACACCCAGATAGTGATTCGGACAGCTCACACCTATTTATTCACACATCGACACATTAATCCGCGCATACACTCCTAGACCTCTGAAAATCCTATTGGAACCCTTGGACGACCCTCTGGAGACCCCTCGAAACCTCTTTGATGGTGCTATCACGATATCTATTGAGTTCTCCATGGTTAATAAACTGTTTGGCGATTTCTCAGCTCTGTTATGTGAGAATTTGCGACAGCTCAGAAGTGAATTTTCAATTTTTAGCAAAGGTTTTTTGTAAAACCTGTTTTTTTCCATAACGACAAAATCTTTTAAAAATCCACTCGTATACATTTGTAGAGGAGCATCTGACGAATCGAATGACGTAAAGAAATCGATCCTAGGACCTCAGGAAAAGTTTGTGAAAAGTTTACAAAAAGAGGTTCTTGCAGTATCAAAAAAATGGTTTCTGGAGACCCTGGCGAATAAACAGTTAAGTTAAAAATTATGCGGTAGATATATTCTTGTTCAGCTTGAAAAGCTGAATCAGAATATGTCCTTTTGAAGCCAATTCAATCAACTGAACACCCTGAAAAGTTAATTTTTCAAAAAAAACCTTAAAAATAGGATGTTTGAAAAACCTGCGAATTTTTGAATTTTTGGAGTGTAAAGAGGCATTAAAAAAAATTAAGGACCATATATTCGTGACCGCCGCAAAATTCTTTATCCGTTGACGTGAAAAAAAAGCAAATAAAAAATTTTGCTCGAGTTTTGCTGTGCATGCACCTTACGTTCAAATAAATCTTTCGAGAATTTTTTCAAAATCATTCAGCACTTGAATGGACAAGCCTAATAGCGATGTTTACCAATGTAAAATAAAATGTCACAATTATATATAAAATCATAAATCAAAAATAAAGAAAGAAAAAAAATCATCTAATACCTAATCATAGCAGAATGATCATCA
>CAJNYU010003900.1:0-10268 GCA_905331475.1 Rotaria socialis
TTCAAGAGTTGTTCTTGAAATTTCTTCTGTAAATTATCATTTTTTATTTTATTCATGTCCAATCGCAGGCACTGTGGTTTTTCAGCTTTCTTCCTACATCTTAGGTGAAGCCGTAGCTTTGTTTTTACAAGATGATGATCGGTACCAATAGCTCCAGCTGCATTTCTGTACACTCTGACATCCTCTACACTTGAACGAAATTTCTTGTTAACTAGTGTATAATCCAGCATGTGCCAGTCTACTGACAAAATGAACAATTACAGCCACAGCCACACCCTGAATTATCTTTTGGAGAACGACGAAAAGAAATATTACTATCAAATGCTCAGTTTACTGCTTCAGTCATTGTCGTAATCGTTAGACTTTGATGATTGTCGATGAGTTGAACAGGTGATCGTTGTGTAGAAGAATGATGTGATGGAAGGTTGTAACGAGATTGCACTTCTTGAAAAATTTAAATTAGAATCTTCCCCATTAATGTTTTGTCTAATCTTCAGTTGATAAGTTCAATATTTCCAACTTGTTAATTACGATCTGAAGGTCCCGGGTCACGGCACCAGTGCTACAGAGGACCACACTGTAACTTAAATCAATTCACACAATCGAAATTTGAGGTTCTTCCTAACCAATAAACTGCACTTTCTTTTTTTCAAATCCTAATCTGAATCGTAATCTCTACCCTTATCGAATATAATCTCTTTTATTATTTTGGTTTTTCCCTATTTATACTGTACAGCACACACACACACAAGAGAGAGAAGAAGAAGAAACAAAGGAAGAAAAGGCATTTTTAGTTTTTGACTAGGCTATTTTGTATATAAAGATGATGGTGCATCATTCTATAAATCTACTTAAATTATACTCAAAGAATCGATGCCATGATTTACATCGTCACGCACGGGAGGAAAGAAAGAATGAAAAAAAAACGGTTGACCTATGTGCATCTCGAGATGGATTGCACATATAAGAAACACAACACATATAAAGACGAAATAAGAACGTATAAGAATTAATAAATAACTTGTTAGAGTACTCTCTAAGACTGTGAAAATTTGAATTTTTGTAAAAACTTCTTGCTCAAATAAACCACTATTGCGCCAACTATAAATAAACACGAAAATAATGCTCCACCATTTCCAGCCAGCAATACTTTAGTATTCCAAATCTAGATCTCTATTCCCTGAGAATAATTATTTTTCTCTTCTTATGTGTTTCAGATAGAACTCATAGAAACACGTCTTGTAAAGTCATTTCTATCTGACGACACCCTTAAGCAAGGTCGAAATCTGAATCATGGGTGCTTGCCTCACCGCACACCCATGGGATAGAAAATTAAAATATATTCACTGTAAAATGCGTTAATGCTGACCGATTTAACGTGTTTCGCAGCGTTTCTCATGGTAAGAAAGGTGTAAAACCAATTTTTCCATTTACTCAAAAGGCGTTTGGGAGCCACTATTTCGGGATGAAAATGGAAAGTATAGCATCTCGTGGCGTTTTCAATCGATTTAGCAGCTATGGAACGCATTTAACCGGTCCACATTAACGCGTTTTGCAGCATTGAAAAGTAACGGAATTGTTTCTATGGGCACCCCCTCACTCTCCTATGAAAATTTTCGGATTGAACGAGAGTGGAAAAAAGAACAAGAATAGAACGAACAGAAGGAGAAAAAATAATGAGTCCCTCTAGCCTCAATAATTATTCGATAAGCGCCGCTTATTACAATTTTTGTGTTAAAATTTGTTTCTTCATTGTTAAATTCGATAAAATTAAATTAAAAATCATCTTTAAATTCATTTGAAACAAGTTTCCTCTCGTTCATTTACTCACTATAGCCATTGCCTGAACAACAAAACTCCAATTCATCTTTTTATGACTCCACAAACAAGTGCACTTTTTTCTTATTCATAAAAGTGAAATATATTTTCTCGCTCATTTCTTAAACCTAAAAACAAACTCATTTTCTTTTCTTTTGAAAAGCTCATTTTTTCTATTTATTCCACACCCGCACCGTCACGTGGCATGGCCTATGCAAACGATAAGAGTAAAAAAATGAAAGAAAAAAACATTTTCTAATTGTAACGAGAGAGAACGCACTTTAAAAAAAATGAATAATGATTCAAACAAGAGTGTTGAACAAAGCAATTCGATAGCAGCTGATCGTGTACAAGGTAATTTTGACGAAGACCTCGTTACATGCTCTACACTGATAAAAAAATCCGGGTAATGATCTACCCCTGCACTTAAAAAAATCACCAATAAACCCTTGAAGGGTTTATTCCGATGTGATGAACCCTTTTAGCGTTTATTAGTCGAAGGGTTTATGAAGCCATGGGTTTATGAAAACTCAATGGGTATATGATGGGTACATAAGGGTTCATTATTCTACGATTTTATGGTAAGAGTATATCCTTCAACGGATGATGGTAGATTGTTGTTCTCTTTCAAGATAAGGGTATTTTATTATTCATTTTAGGGTTTACTATTCTACTTTTTCGTTACAAGGGTATATTACTCTACCTTACTGGGTAGAGTATGCTACCCTTCTCAGAAACAGCTCATTATTCTACGCCTAAGGGTAGATTATTTTACCACTTCCTTCGAAGGGTTTATTATTCTATGTTCGATAGTTGATTCATCTACCTCTTAATAAAAAAAGGTTTATTATTGTACGTGACTCTATAGCTCTTCATTGACGGGTTTTTTATTCTACCGATAGATATCGACCTATCTACTTTTGCATTTACAGGGATACTTTCTTCGTTGGTTGAGGGTTGATTCTACTGCTTTTTTTTATTGAAAGAAGTTAATTGTTCATTGTAAGAAAGTTGATCTATCCACTCTTTGATTGTAAGGGTTTATCATTCTACGTACAAATATTGATTGTTCTACTTTTTGGTTTGCAAAAAATTTATTATTCTGCGCACAGGGTTGATTCTTCAACCTTTCCTGTTCAAGAGTCCATGTTTCTACGTATAGAAGTTGATTCTTCTACCACTTCGTTGAAATGGTTTATTATTCCACGTTAAGGCATAGATTATTTTATCTGCTCCTTAAAAATGATTTATTATTCTTAGTTTAATGTTGATTATATCTCGATTTCCATGCATTAGAGCTTCCTTAAATAAAATTTTAACTTGAAGTATGTGCCACGCTACTTTTTTTAAATCTCGTCTCACATCGATGATAACAGAAAGAGAGAGCGTATTAGATGGCACACAATGTGATGGCAAACGCTCATTTCAATTAGTTTATAGATTGAGCCAATAGTTATCTTCAGTGAATACAAAAGATATTTTTCTACTTTCATTCCATTCTGTTCATTTCTGCACGAAATAATAAAATAATATCCGTACAAATAAAGAATGCGTGATCGACTGAGAACAGTTACAATTATCACATGCAAGAGCAAGTATAGATAGCTAAATAAAGAAAAAAGTAGGAAACATATATCTGAATGTAAAACAAACATCAAGATTTTTACGGTTGTTCTGAAATTAACACATGTTTATCAGTTTCAAAGGCATATGATTGAGAAAAAATAGAGAATTCAGTTCATCATATAAAAAAATGATGAACTAATGTTCACATAATAAATTTTACAAGTAAAACAAACAACCACGCTAGAAAAAATTAACTATAATATAATTGATTCAATAATGCTTAAATCTTAACTGCAGCAGCGATTGATTCTTTATCAGCATTATCGTCTTCTTATTAATAATTAATGTTTTTTTTTATAAATTCAGAAAGAAAATGTTCTTGACGACATTCCTATCATAAAAAAATGATTTAAATCGGAACAAATTGATTTGAATGTTCTTCAGATAATCCAAGATTCATTGATTGAACATCATGACTGTCATTAGTATTATCTGATATTGAAACTATTCGAAACTATAAGACAGAATAACTGTAAAATTGTTATTATCATGTTGATGAACAAGCCGTTCGAATTGATTATCTGCTGTCGTACAAACATGTTCACGCTCTTTGCCATCAATTTAACGTCCAAGTACAATATTAAGCAAAATATTAGCACCGTTTATGTTGCTATTTGAAAAAAAACAGTAATAGTATTTATTAGTTTAAAAAGATAGAAAAACATTTCTGAGTCGAAATATCAGATCTCTTTTATATTTGTTCCCGATATCTTCAATTTCGTTATTTTTTAAACTGAAGCTGTGCTAATTAAAATAAGTGTATATAATTATATACGAAAGTGATGAATTACTGTACCGTAGATAGAGAAGAGATCATGTTGTGATCGAAAAATTCAATTAGGTTTATCAATCTTATAAACCAAAATATCAACTGAAACATCAGAAACAATAAATCAGCTTTTAGCTTAAAGAATATTACAAAAATGTTCAATATTATTTGATTTCTTATAAGTCAACATTTTCTTAATATGTTTCAAAGTGACCTCTGCAACAAACGCGCTGTAATCGTGTGACCACTACCGAATGCATTATGAGTGCATTCCTATGCGTTCGTCTATTTGGAACACGTTATTTAATCTTTTCCCTCGCGCTTGGGTATTGTTTGCAAAATAGCCGATTAACAATTTGATGTTCCCATCTGTTGAAAGTTTTCGTGATTAGGTGAAGCAGTAGCTAAAACTAGACTATTTGATCAAAGAAAAGAATTTATTGTTATGGTTTCGTATGGTTGTATATCTTTTGATATGATGGCAATGATACTTTCTGTAGATAGTTAGGTGGAAAATTTTTGTTTAGAATTTCAGATAACTAAATTATCAAACAATGAACTGGTCATGCGAAGAAGTTATTCAATGGTGTAAATTATTCATCGATGATGATTCTATTTTATCTCGATTTGAAGGTCTGTCTGTTTTAATGTATTAGAGAAATGCATGCTTTTTGCTAGCTGAAACTATTTCTCGGTATTTATTCGTATTCGCTATCTCTTCATGCATGTTAGTAATTCATGTCAGATATACTACTGGTTGAAGTGTTTGTTTACTTTCTTCTAGGTTAAGCTTTCTCTTCTTTTTTTTTCTAGTAAAGTAGTAGTTTGCGTTTGTTTTAAAGAAAAGAATGGAATAGTTTACATTATTTCTAATCCATTCTTTTGTAGTACTTTTTCATTTTTTGTTCATCTATGTTCTTCGAAAAATAATCGTCAAGTAAACAGACTAACATAAATTATATTCATTAGACTAATTTATATAAGCCTAATAGCACCTTTCATTTTTATCTTCTGCGCTTCATCTCAAAATTCATGTCATCATTCATTTGTCCACTTTGTTTGACGAATCGAAATTTCGTTAGCCTTGCTAAAATGTTTCAACACATCACAATTTATCATCAAAATGAATCGAATTTCGAAATTACTTGTGATTTACATAGTACATGTGGTGTTTTATATCAAACATATTCAGGATATAAATCTCATATTTATCGACAACATTTATCTGAACTTCATTCAACAGAAAAGAATCAGAAAAACTTAGATACAATTCCTGCTGTTGGTCTACAAGAAGAAAATATGAATTTGCTTGTTGGGTCGGATTCAACTATTGGTGATACTAATGATCCATTAGATTTTGCTGATGATAATCTAGAATCAATGCTACCAGAAGATGATTATGAAGCAGAGTTTTATGATTCCGCCTCATCATTTAGTTCAACCAATAGTGATGAGAAACCACTAGGATCAATGATGGACATTAAAAGATCGCATGTTTTATTTATCTTAAAGTTACGGGAAGAATTTTTACTACCGAAAAATGTTACGAGTATTATTTCTAGTTACATCACAACATTAATACAAAATATAGAAATGTTTTTGGGAAAAAAAGCAATTAATTATTCTCCAGAAAGTGATTATTCCGCTTCATCATCTTCTAGAAAAGAAAAGAAAAAAGCTATTGAATTCGATCAATTAAAACAGATACTCGATGATATACGCGACGCAATCGAATCGGTTACCAAAAATGAATATCAATTTATCAAACATTGTGAAAAATATTTTGCCTACAGTTCGCCTAAAGAAATTGTTTTGTCATCTGTTGGTGAAGTTTCAGAACATGCATATTTTATTCCAATTGAAAACACATTGTTATCAATGCTGAATTATCAGCCACTTGCTGTTCAGATTCTTGAAAATATTCAACAACAACAAGCAATCACTAAACACGATGACGATTTGATGTTCTCTATTCGAGATGGATATCATGGTAGTAGATTAGATCATGATAGCCTATTGCTACAACTATACTTAGATGACATTGGATTGACAAATCCTATCGGTTCAAAACGTGATCAACATAAAATGTGTATGGTTTACTTTTCACTTGAAGATATTCCGGATCAACTTCGATCAAAAGTTGATTTTATTCAGTTAGTTGCTGTTTGCGAAAGTAAAATTCTAAAGGTAAAAGCTCTGAGGATAAATTGGAATAAAAAAATAAGTTTTGTCATTCAAAACATTTTCAATAGTTGATAGATAGAATAAAATAAATTATTTATTAGAAAAAGCTCTTATTTATTTTTTTTCCTTGAAAACAATAAATTTCATTCTTCTTATCTAATACATTTTGTTTAAAACCTACATCATACCATAAGGAATTTACAATATCTTATATTTTCAATTTTTCGAGGACAAAATCAAGGCTAAACGCTTCTTTCAGCCGATTATCGATAATTTAAACCACTTACAACTTAATGGCCTTCTAATCAATGGTATTCATCATAAGTTTTCATTTTCGACTGTCGTTGCGGATAATCTCGCTGCTCATTTTGTTGGTGACTTTCGGTCATGTTTTAATAGTGGAAATTTTTGTCGGCGATGTTACGTCACCTATGCGGAGAAGAACTCACCTATTCCATTGTCACAAATTAAAATTCGAACGGTATTTGATCATGATGATTTAGTTCAAGAAATCATCAATGATCCTAATGAATCTTCTTTGATGGGTGTGATAGATCAGAGTCCATTGCATGATCTTATTGGTTTTCATCCAATAGTCTCACTGCCAGGTGACTGTATGCATGATTTTCTTGAAGGAATATGCCCGATGGTTGTAATGTCTCTACTGAAACAAGCTTCATCGAGACGTCTTATAACATACGGTGAGAAGCAATTCCTTATTTGCGCTTATCATATACATTCCTATCATTCCAATTTCCCATATATTCTTTCAAAAACAAAATAAAATAAATTTGGTCTTTATTTTTTCTGTTTTTCGCAAATTAAGTTACTTTTTAATAGAGAAACACGATAATAATCGACTGAGTTATACAGCGTTCAATGTGAATCACTTTTATTATTTTTCTGAGAGCACCTTTCGTACTTTTACACAATCTAATGAAAAAATATATAGAATAGTTTGGATGTAAATTTTTTCGAGAATCTTCTCTTTTCGTTTCCGATTTTAATGAGTTTTCAAGATTAGGGATGGTGAATGTTTCGATAGCTATGCAACTTTGCGATATAATGATAAAGTTGTTGTAAAATTTAATTATCCTTGTTTTTCATTTGATTTTAGTTTCGTTTCTTGTGGTAATCATCGAATGTTCAGAGACCAATGACACCTTACTAACTTTTTTAGGATCAATTTGTAATGACTAAAGCTAATGAGAACGTTATTTAAACACGCACCGTTAGGATTGATAGAAATCGATTCAATTTCTTAATAATTGTAATTTTTTGTATAGAAAGCACAGTAAAACGTAGCTTGATACTCTCTTATCAATGATTTTAAAGTACTTTAACGTTTTTACTTCTTTTTTCTCCTCTTTCAAGTTCGTATTCAAGAACGAATGGAAGTTTTCAAATATGGTTACTTTGATACCAACAATCGACCACCACCAATTCAAGTAAAGCATCTTCAAAACGATAGAATTGTTGCCACAGCTTCTCAGAAGTTGTGCATTTTCAAATTGTTTCCAATAATCTTTCATGATATTATTCACCATTTACCATCATTTATTATATATAAAGTTCTACGCGAAATCTTAGATCTAGTTTTATCATACCCTTTCAGAAAAAGCTGGCTACCTGTGCTTGGCGATCTTTGTGAGTCACTTCATCAAAAGATGCTAATACATTTTCCAGATAAAATTGTACCAAAATTTCATTTTGCTCGTGAATATGAACGAATAACACATGATTTTGGCCCACCAAGCAAGCAGTGGTGTTTCAGATACGAAGCGTGCCACGCTTACTTTAAAAAAATCATTATGAGAACAAATAATTTTAAAAATACTCCCAAGATGCTTGCAACACGTCATCGTCTTAAACAATGTTTTAAATTCGCCAATTTATCTCGATTAAAAACTTTCGATTATGTAGTAGGAATTAAAAAAGTGCGTAGCACATTTTTTAATATGTCCATGAAAAAAGTGTTACTAGATCATTTTGGTTCTATTGATCTTGAAGAAGATTTAAATCAATGTAATAGACTGATTCATGAGAATATCGAATATTGTCAATCAGCTGTATACATAATCAATGTAAAACCTTTTAATGAACAACCAATTTTCGCACAAATTATTCTTATTATCAAAATGGATGAGAAATGGTGGTTATTGGTGGATATACTTGATACTATTTCGTACGATGAAGAATTATTCGCGTGGGAAATCATGTCAATTGATCGTTACTCTATTCTTGATCCATGTCAATTAAAATATTATTATAAAGGATTAGATATTTATCAAGTGAACAACTCGAGTTTTGTTTCTTTTACCACTCGCATCACGTCGTATTAATGAACACTGAATATATAACGTTTCAAAACTTGCACCTCATAAATTTACTGAAAATATCATTTTTATAATTCGATTAATCTTTCTCAATTTTTATTTCTATTGCATTCGTATTGTGAGACATTGATAGCAATAGCACAGATAGATATGATATTGAAAAGACTGAGAATGATATCGATTTTCATCCTTAGATTAGAAATCGTAATTTTAACTTGTAAACTTAGTAGAATAAAGAAACATATCAGAGGCTTTTATTGTGTAACCATAATGAAACATTTGACCAAGATTCATCACCTATAAGATTATAGGATTTAAAGGGGGAGGGGGCGCTATGTTTTGGAACATTATATATTTGAAATAGTTATGATACTTTTCCTATTTGAATGTATGCTTTTTATTTTTTCATTCACATGATAGAAAAAAAAGATGCGGATTTTAGTGTTTAGTCTGAATTTTTTAAACTAATTATTATTGACTCGAGTTTTTATTCCACTGACTGATAAGAATAACAACCAACCAGCACAAAAAGAATCGATCCATAAATTTATCATGTTCAGATAATAAATATGAATAATCAAGAGAAACTGATAAGGAAGAGAACAAGAGACAGTGGGGAAAAGATAGTACCGATACCTAAAACTTATTTTCTCGATTTTTCAAATAGACATTTTCGAATACAGCAAAAATTTTCCTTACTATCCTTTGACTGTAATGTAATTATTTGTATTTCTTTTTCAGAATACGATGTTGATGGAAAAACTCTCAAGATGATGAACAGTGTTGAGCGAATATCACAGTTAATACCTAAATTTAAACAACAGCTGCTCGTTTTGGAAGAACGTGAAAAATTATTCAAGAAAATTAATGATTATTCTGTTCAATGTGATGGTTCGTTATCTAATATATCAACAAATTCTCAAACAACATCTATGGTTCCAATCAGTTCTCAAACGACATCTATGGTTCCAATCAGTTCTCAAACGACATCTATGGTTCCAATCAATTCTCAAACAACATCGATGGTTCCAATCAATTCTCAAACAACATCGATGGTTCCAATCAATTCTCAACCATCTTCTTTTGTTCCCGTACCAGCAACTGATTCTTTATCAAAAGAATCTAGGGATTATTCAAGATCTGATCATTCTGACGTTGGTGCAGATATTAATATAGCTTTTCCAGATGATTATAAAATTCCTCTATTGCCAAAGGCATTGATCAAAGATATTGAAGATGGAATTTTAGAAAAATTTGGTCCACATTGCACAAATCGACAAATTCTGATTGATGCTATTGTTTATGATCTTCTTGACAAATACAATCTCTTGTAAGTTATGATTTAAATCAAATTGAATAAGCATGTATTTAGAGAACAAATGTATATGTTCTTTTTTAAATTTAATGTATCAGAAGTCGATCCTTCACATTTTGTGTCACGAGTCTTTATCAAAAATCTACAACATATAATTATATTCAGGATGCTGATCCTTTTTCACTGTAGAAATATGGACGATTTCGTCTTTCATTTCATC
>CAJNYU010003909.1:0-57605 GCA_905331475.1 Rotaria socialis
AATTTCCTGGTTCTTCAGTTTCACGTTCAAAGCTCGTGTATGCATGATACAACTGTTGTAATAAATCGTCCAAATTTGTTCTGATAGATGTCATTAATATCTACAAGATGAATTATGTAAATTCGAAAGGGGTGATAAAACTGGTAAATAGAAAACAAGAAATCTATTTTTCTTTTCATTTAAAACGAGTATTTCATAAAATATAGGCATGAAGTTTTTCGCCAAGTGTGCATTGTCTTTACTGAATTCTATGTTTCATATGGAAGATGATTATATACTTGCATCGTTCCTTCATCCGAAATTCAAAGGATTGCTATCAGTAACACCGGCTAAAAAAAGCGAATGTTATTGTGCCTGTACTTTTTTGTATTATCATAACAATTTTGGTATTATGCTCTTTTTTGTGCTCTCATATTCTTTTGAATCTTCTCTGCAATACTTTGTAAGATAAACCATAAGATCATCAAACACAAACTTTTAAAAAGAACTTAATGAAAAACTGGAAAAGAGTCATCGAAGAGGCGGGGCGGGGACGAGAAAGCAAAAAACATACAGAGTGGGACCAGGGCGAGGTCGGGTGAAGAAAATTTTCGACGAGGGGGGGGGAAGTAAAAAATCCACCCCGTTTCCGCCTCTGATTTTAACTCTACTCANAGAAAGCAAAAAACATACAGAGTGGGACCAGGGCGAGGTCGGGTGAAGAAAATTTTCGACGAGGGGGGGGGAAGTAAAAAATCCACCCCGTTTCCGCCTCTGATTTGTACTCTACTCATTTACATTCACACCCATACCCACATACCCACACTGACACCCACATCCTCAAGAATACTTTGGTTTTTCCCATCCCAGTAAATGTCTTTGGCACTGTTCCCAATTGCTCATACATCTAATGTTGTTCAAAATTCTTTTCCAATAAGATTTACCCATTGCATTCGATCTCTTGAAATAAATTCTTGTACTTCGTCAGCCAACTCAGTGTTCCTCTTGCATTTTCAGCATGATGCTGCATTTGTTTGTTTTCGTTCTCGGGTGGATAAACTTCTGCGTTCTTCCTACTTCTTCTACACCGTGTCCCATAAATGTATATGAAACATTAACGGTGGCATTTGATGATCATGATTTCACAGCAAATCTCAATGATATTTTCACTTGAATACGATTACAGAAGCAAACATTAGGGTAGTAAATAGGTTCAGCATTCAGCCAGCAAGTGACCTCAAAATAAGTAGTCTCAAATCGATATCGATATGCATGAAGATCTTTTAAATCAACATCGTGCTAGTTATTCTTTCACATGAATGCCGTTTTATGTCATTTTTACCATCTGTCGTTTTACTGCGTTGTTTCAGATATATTTATTCCGCTGACACGGCTGTGCAAGACGAAGAAGAAAATTATAATGATACATTATCAAGACAGATGTCGTACTTTTCACAAAAATTCGGTTGCTCAACTTCACTATCGTTTTACAGTATTCATTTTAACAATGGAAATTGCAATAGGATGGCGTATTCATGGGGCTGAAATCTAGGCTCTATGAATTTAGAAGAAGGAGATCCAACACAATGTGGAAAAGGCAAATTTCATGGTATTCCCATTTGTCTTAGATGTTATAGAGAAAATAATGACGAAATAAGACAAATATGTAACACTTTTAACGGAGAAATGAGAGAAAAGCATCTAGGAAAAAAATCAACGAAATTATTGAAGAAGGTAATAAAATGGGAGTTATCATAAGAACGTGATCATGTCTCTCATATAGCTTTCTTCAATCAATATAATTAACTGTCATACCATACCATTTCATTCACATTTTTATGCGATCATTCAAGTCGCAACATTTGTTCTAATATTTAATGAACTTAATCACATACTTTCAACCACTATGAAAAAAGCCAAGTGACGATGACGATTTTCCAGTTTCATAAATAGCCGAG
This sequence comes from Rotaria socialis, assembly GCA_905331475.1. Lineage (NCBI taxonomy): Eukaryota > Metazoa > Rotifera > Eurotatoria > Philodinida > Philodinidae > Rotaria > Rotaria socialis. Next base: position 1,938 of record CAJNYU010003909.1, read on the forward strand.
ACGTTGTTCTAAGTGAATCGTATTTGTGATAGTTGATTATGAAAATCATGATTACTAGCAGGATCATACAAAGATTTCGGTTTTCTAATAGCTAAATCGATGCACTAAATATAAATCGTTAGTATACATGAAATTTATTTTTCTAGATACTATATTAGCGATCAAAGTAGCGTTGAAAAAATAATTTAATAATGGCAGATATTGGATTTCTGTCATTACCGACAGAGCTGCATTATCGAATATTTGATTATGCTGATGCTCAGACAATTCTTATATCTGTTCGTCGTACTTGCAAACGACTCAAAGAATTGGCCGATGACTACGATAGATTTCAACTTTGTTTCAGCTGGCAATTAGCAATGACCATAAAATCGTTAGTTCGTGTCATTCGATCTGAGAATATCAATGCTTTAACGCTTTCGGACAAACTCCAAAAAAATACAATCAACGTATTTTTTTCCTTATTCGATAAACACCATTTCACTCGATTGAGTAGCTTAACACTAGTTGGAATTCATGACTGTGAACTAGCTTAGGTCCTAAAGAATTTTAATATGACTTCTTTAACTTCACTTTCAATCAAATCAAACGAAGATAAACATGGTAGAACATGGAGTCTGATTTCTTCAGCATTGGTTCAATGGAATCTCAAAACACTTTGTATGACAAATGTGAACTACGAGAACAATAATATACTTTGAACAGTTCAAAGTCATTTACAAAATTTAATGATTCGTGATTGCACTTATGAACAATATTTTTTCATTCTTAACCAATTACCATGTCTAAAAACATTCACTATCAGAGATTGTTTAGTAAAGCATACTAATGGTAAATCATTAATATCAGCAACGTCAACATTTCAAAGTAGCTTGGAGTCTTTGACTATGAATGATTGCTCAGTTTCATTAGAAAACTTCGAGTTGTTGCTGCAGTCGATTAATACACTTCGTCATTTGAAACTAATTTCTCGAAGTCGAAGATTATATTCCATGTTTGATGGATATCGTTGGGAAAACATCATACGAACGAAATTGCCGGCTCTATGCAACTTTCAATGCTTCTTTTCTTATATCGCTTTTACGAGTAGTACTCATGCCAGCAATATTGAGTCACTTATCGTTCCGTTTCGAGCACCATTTTGGGTTCAGGAAAAACGCTGGCTTGTATGCTGTGCTTGTGTTCTGAGGCACTCTAATATTTGGCTTTACACGACACCCATTTGTGTTCCTGATATTGACACATCATTCATATGCGAAATTTTATCGACTAATGATAGTTATCATTTAACTAAACGACCGATTCATACTATTATTAATCCTGCATCGGATGAAGTATGTAAAACAGACTTTCATGAAAACAAAAAATCATCTTTGTTAGCTTTGTACCTCCACTCACGTACTCGAGTGTTAGCTCATACGAGATTTCGCTAGAATAGTTTCCTAAAGATTCCAGAATAAAACTATACATTTAACGCACATCAATGTTTAGAAGAACTTTTCTCACTAAAACGAAAATATATCTATTATCTAGAATTTAACTGAACTCAACCTTCAACAGCATTTGATCTTTTGGACAGGTGCAATATATTTAGCTAATTTCATGCAACAAAGCAAAGCAAGTATCCATCATCATTGCCATTCTTCTTCTTCTCACTCATAGGTATTTTTCGTACAGACGATCACTAAGTTAGATCTTGCAAAAAATCAACTACATGCGATGGGAGCTCAATATATGGCTGATGCTTTACGCAATAATGTCGTAAGTTTGTTTAGTTCTTTTTATTTGAATTAATAAGTTTGATTTTCATACAGACACTTACCACACTAAACCTCTATGATAATGATATTGGTAATGAAGGAATTAAGTATATTGCTGAAGCCTTAGTCCATAATACAGTACGTCTTCGCGTATATCTTCGTTTTACGCACTCATGCCACCAAATCTCTTACAAAAATACTAGATACTTAAAATATTGGATATTGGAGAGAACAAAATTACAGCAAACGGAGTGAAGTTTCTTACCGATGCTCTACAAAACAACACGGTACGTTCATCATATGAACGATAAGTTGAGAATAGATTTACAACAAAAGGAGAAAATTCAAATAAATGTTAATAAATGCATTAGCATGATAAATTTCATACACTTCGTATAAAATAAGAATAATAATGAATTCATCCTTAATTGTTTCTCGTGATCGAGACACTCATCAAGTTGGATCTTGGACAAAATAGAATAGGTAATATGGGGACAGAGTATTTTTCTGGCGCTCTTAAACTGAATTCAGTAAATAAACGTTATGATCTTTCTATTGTATCATGTTTGAAAGTCTTGCTATTGATTTAGTCAATCACTGAACTTAATTTAACAGTTAATGAAATCAGAGAAGAATGAGCACAATATTTAGCCGATGCTTTACGTCAAAATACAGTGAGTGTTTATGTCGAATATTTTATTGAGTTCTCTCCTTTACACATTTCAATAGACCTTGATTAGACTCTCACTAGGTCACAATTTAATAGGCAACTTGGGAGCAATGCATTTAGCTGATAGTCTACTTCACAATAAAGCAAGTATTTTCAGCTGAACATGCTATGCCATAGCACTTTTTATCGATGCAGACACTCGCCGTATTAGAAGTTGGTAACAACAATATTGGAAATGAAGGAGTTCAACATTTTGCGAATATGCTAAAGCAGAACGATGCAAAAGCGTATTTCATCCGCATGCCTACAGTCGAATGCAAATACTTTCTCATGTAGACACTTGTGACGTTAGATCTTCAAGTAAATGATATTGACAATACTGGTGCGCAAGTTCTTATAGATGCTCTACAACAAAACAAAGTGAATACTTTCATTTTTTTTCTGCTCTTTTTGAAATATTTTGCTTTGCTTCTCTTCTACATAGACAATGAAGCTATTGATGCTCTATGGTAACAAAATATCGTACGAACTGAAGCCTCAGTTGAGTGCTCAAAATCGTCGAATTGATTGTTAATACATCGTTTTCTAAATGATATTACAATAAAATTTTTCGAATAGGTACCTCTAAATATACGCATATGGCGAGCTGTGACGAATAAATATAGACCTATCGTTGCTAGCCAATACTGTATTGATTGAGAACAATGTTAATTTAAAGGTTGTTTGTTTGTTGAAGAAAAGCTTTTCAGTCAAACAGGTAGAAATTGACCAGTGATAGGAGTCATTTTGAGGCTTTTATTTGAGAAGAGAAATTATTACAGCAATTCATCCTATAAGTATTGTTGTTATATATTGGGTTTAAATCAAGAAAGAAGGGATCAAATGTCAAACAATCACGAATACTTTTCATATGTTTTATTTGTGTGTGGGAAAAATGTTCAGTTCATATCTACCAAAATGTGAAAATTGGAGTTGTATTTGAAGATGAGCTTCACAGAAAATATCAGTCAAACAGACTCATTCATTCCGCTGGAAGTAATGACGACATCACTCTCTCAATACATTCTTCGACTTCGTGCCGTTGTTCTCGGTTGCCTATATTAGAATCATTGTTGTAATCTTCAGCTAATTGTATATAGACATGCAGAGCTTCTTCATAGCAATTTGTTGTTTCCAATATTTTTCCTACACAGTGCACTGTTCTAATATAATCATCAGGCGAACAATGAGTCTTATCCTCCAATGCCATCTTATAATATTTTAAAGATTCATCATTTCGTTTGAGTTCCTGATAGCAATAACCCAATTGAATATAAAAGTTTACTTTGAGTGAGGGTCTCAATGGAATCATTCCAGATATACTACTGCTGAAAAGTGCGGCTTCTGTATAATGTATTGCTAGCGTGTATTGTTTGTTTTTTATCATTATCAATACCATATTATATACATGATCATTCAGGTTTTCGAATCTGTTACTAAGGTTCTCATCATTATTTAGTGCTTGACATAGATCATGTGTGGATAGACTCAAAAAATTCCCTGCCAGATTCTGTATCTCCTGCATGCTATGATGTAAAGTAGAATAATCTTCAGTACGAATTGGAATACCATCATCATGGTTTGGCGATGCTGTCTTACCAACTTTAATCTCATTCATTTTGTCAAACCACAACTTTGCTTCATGTGTGTTATGTTGCTGATTTGCGATGGTCATCAATTGTCGATAGCAAGCATAGTTTATGTCCTCATTAACATCTTTTGACAGTAGGTCCTTATATAAGTCTTGGGCTTCTTGAAATCGTTTCTCTTCAGCAAGAAGCGTACCAATATGAAAAAGTGGATGATGCACTTGAACGCTTCGTATTTTTTCAACCTTGGTATACACTTGGTTTAAACATTCCTTGAATCCTGTTTTTAAAACCATCTTAAATGTGTAAATATTGACACCGCTTTCGAAGATAATATCGAACTTATTAATTGTGAATATTTGACCAGGTGCGAATAACACTTCTTTTTCTTTAGGGAAATCACTAAGCTGAGAAATATCAGCAACTGGTAAGAACTGTGACACATCTTGTTTTTTGATGATTATTTCAAAAATGGTTGCAAGACGTGTACCATCACATAAGCTAGATTGTGCTCCTGTGAGAAAGAATTTTGCGATATTTCGATCTTTGGATATCGAAAAAAAGCTGTTCACTGCAACAATAGATTGATTCTGATAGGCACCGACTAATTCAGCAATTTCCTGTGGACTAGATATTTGACCTCGATATATAGTCAGTTCATTATTATCTGGTTCTCGAGACATCAGATCACGCAGTTTATAACATATATCCTGAAGAATGAATCGAAAGAGGAAAATATGGCGAATGTTTAATTCACGTAATGCTCTATTAAGGTTTTCGTAAATAAATCCATGTCTGGTATAAAAGGGGATAGCTTGTTCTGGTGAATATGTATCTTCGAACATTTTGATCTGATCTGATGTAGCCAAATCTTCTTCTTTCAATAAATTGATCAGATCGATTTTACTCGATGAATAGGGTTGAGCATGCAACATATACAAAAATATCGAGTAGCGGCCTATGAAATTTTCGTTATGTTGTCTAAACGAGCGTTCCTTAGGTTCGGTGAGTATGCCGATATCATCATTATCTTCTTGGTTATTTGTAAAACTAAATTTAATTGGATCCGTGAATGCTGTTTTTGGTATTACTTTAATTTTCATTGGTGAAGCAGCGCTCTCGTATGTTACATCCACTTGTGAATTTGCCGCGTGTGTGGCCTAAAACAGGAAAGGATTTTAGATAGAGAATATTTTAAATACGAGGTCATGGGAAACATCGTGACTAAAACATATACATTCTAATAAGTTCATCATTAGTTTATTATGCGTACATTTCGAAAAGATACTTTATATTGTTTCTCGGTAGCAAAAGTATCGATCATATTCTTCTACAACTCTTCACAAATTGAAAATGTTAAAACACGGATTGTGAAGATTGGCGACCTCTGATTTGCTATTTTATGAGAAATTTTATACGATGATACGCGGTCTAGAATCTTCGAATTGAGTTAAAAGTGTAGGATTATATAGGTCGAAACCTGATGGGATACAATATGGTACACGTATTCAGGATATGATTTGAGAAACTAGTGAAGGACTGAGAGATTAGCTAATTGATCCAATGTGCTTTGGTTTTCAAGGTCAAATATAATAAGAAGTGCCCGAATGCCAGACTAATCCATTGGGTGGGCACTGTGCGCAAAATATTTTGCTGAATTGATTCGACAGAATGGCACAATTACAAAACTAAGAAACTCAAGGCGAATTTCGAACGGAATCACAAATAACTTATCGAATGCTTTTATTACAATGAAATGAACTGAAGATACCTAAATATATTGAACTCGTTTGTACATTAATTATAAATTTAGTGGATACATGTGGTGAATCAAAATGGAATATTTGTCAGAAAAGTTTTATGCCGCTTAGATCTTTATGCAAAAAGAGTCATTTATCAATTTAGTTATGTATGTACTCCATTACATTTTGTCATGTATATGAATGCAACGATGGTGGTACGCCAAGAAAAAAAATGAACTTCAACTTAAAAGAAAAAACTTCCAGTTTAAATATGCGACTTTAGAATAAGTGTAACCACATTCGATTCAAAAATCAATCCATTCTGAGCTCTCCTTTGGACCTTTCTATTTGCAAGCAATTGCGCACTCACTATTCACCTTATTCTTTTTTTTTGTTTCTACTTACAATACAGAGTTAAGGACATTTTTTCAATCAAACAATAAAGCTATGCCATTTGGAAGTATTGTAGCAAAAACAAACTTCCATTAAAAAGACCTTCTAGCATCAAAATGAATTTTTTAAATAATGGAAAGAATAACGTAATTTGTTACTCTGAAAAGTTGCTTTATTGAAATACAGTTTTGTAATCTACTTAGTTTCTCAATGATACTAATTTTTTTGTCAGCTTAAAACTAAGACCGAAAAGCAAGATTCATTCTCTACAAGCTAAAAGATGATGTCCATCTTAGTTATCAGGTGAAAATATTTTCACTACATCAATCTTTGATTCTGATGATCATACTATGCATGAAACCGACAAGATAATTGATCTATCACCCTATTCTCTGTGACCTCTTTCAATACACCTAACATTTGAAAAGCCTATTGAGAACTGAGATCATTCAAGTTGTGTCCTCAAAATACTAAAACCTATGTTTTTTGGTCAATAATCTTTTCATCATGCGATATGTCTTCTAAGAGAATAGATAATCAAAATAGCTCGAAAACTCCTTCAATTAATCTTCGTGATCCAACAGATGAGAAAATAATAACCAACTTCCATGAAACGACTGTTAATGACTCTATTATGACCAATGATATTTTTACTTGAATCCTCCTCAACGCATAACGTCTTTATTGAGATCATTGACTTTCCCACCGACTGAAGAAGAGCTGATACATTATATTTACTTTAGAATATCGTTCAGTTATTTTTGCTTCGTCTTCAGTAAGTTGAGATTTATTCAGAATAATTATTGCTTCAACTTGGGTAAAATCATGAATATTACGAATAAGATTACATACAAGTTGTCCTCCAACGAAGACAATAAATTTGACGTCACAATACTCATTCGTTTTTGCGATAATAAACTGATGACAGTCGTTGACTTTATCGAAAACATAAACCTTTGGAGCGAGACCTTGAATCTCTGAACTCATACTTCTAAATATGTTCAACATATGGACGTCATCATGGATTACGATTATACTGCATCGATCAGCTATAAATTGCGTTTGGTTTTTAATAGCTCTTTCAATTATTGTCCCGATTTCTTCCATGGAAATTTTTAATTGGCTAATATATTGTTTTGCGTTATACTGGCAGAAAGTCCTAATAAGAAAAAGATTTTACGTGATAAAAATTTCAAAATTCTCTAGCAAATAATTCGTTTTATAGATAGAAGTCATAAAACTAGGATCCTGTTGAAAGCTTCGACCTAAAAAAGCGTTATTTTCAGCCACCATCATTTCGTTGCATTTCAAAACTAAAATGTTTATTCAGTGATGATTATTTTTTCATTTAAGTCCATTCTCGTTTCAATAAAATTGAGAGAAAGAAAAGTATTCTTTCTACTTTAATAATTGTTGTTTACGTGGACATGTACTGAAACCTTGGAAAGACTCTATTTTGAGACATAAATATTACAATAATATTTATAATAATAACAGAAAAGAAGAAAATGATTCTCAAATTGTTTTTACTTTTACATAGCCTACGGTTTTCAAATCTATATGATAGAAAACTTCGTTGACATTGAGTTGATGTTTCACCTCATGTTATGTGTATATGCACATCAAAAATCCAGGGAAACATAATTTGGGTGTGGGTGTGGGTTTGTTGGCGTGACTGATCATCAAGCAATAACCAATATTGATGGCGGCAGGCACTTGCGCACCCCACCGGCACATGCAGACCTACAAATAAGCTATTTTCGTGTCGTCGTTAGAGAGTATATCGGAACCTGTCGCTCATCTGCTATGACTCGACTGCCGAATTCGATGAATTGCATTCGCTCAAGGAACTAGAACAAATAGCTGGCATGCACTTGCCGAGCAAACCACCTTGCTCGACAGATTTGAAACGGATACATAAGATCCTGTCTAATAGAATTATATTCAATTCATAAATCATTCGACTATCGGCAGACAGTCATATTTTCTCTGCATAATTACTAGAGAAAATTTTCAACTGCGCGATACCTTTTATAATGAAACCTACCGGTTTCAGGCTATTGACTATACTGATTATGCATGTGCGCGCGATAAACGCTCTTGGGCCTTCTCTTCAGAGCTATGCGCATTTTGCTTCAATTTTAGCATATGGTTGGATTTACACTAGCCAATCGAATGACAGTATTTCGTGATGAAATCTTCCAGAAGAACAGAGCCATTACTGAGCGAAATATCATAGAAATTTCAGCTAAAAAACATTTTCTTCCCGAGAGACTATGACCCAAAAACTAACTCATGTCTCACACGAAACCTAGAATGTTCTCCTTTTTCGGAATTTTAAGGCGACAAAAAGGTAAGATTCTTTTAGCTGAAATTTTCAGGATATTTTAGTCACAAATGGGCTTATTCGTAGGCAAACTCTCAGCCAGAAATATTGTCATTCGATTTTTTGGTATGTAACGCACCATCGGCTACAATTGTAGTGAAATACACATCATCCCGAAGAGAAGGTCTAACAGCGTTTTTTATGTTCATATTCGAAATCGACAAAGTCGATGGTCTATAACCCAGTAGGTTTCATCTAAAAAGCGATTGAATACTTCAAAATATACACTTCCCAGATCTTTGCGAGTATATATGTTTTGAAAGGACGTGTCTCCCGGAAGACTCGTTTTCGTGCAACAAAAAAGGGTAGATCGAGTAGCCAAATACATGCAGGACGGCAGAACATCATTCTAGCAATAAAATATATAATATATTTCCAGGTTTAGAACACTCACTTTCGTTTCTTCACTTTGCAGAAGATTGCGATCGTCGTCAAATGAAGAAACAAAAGCCCCTGACTCGCTATTTACGCAGGATAAAAAATGATTGTTTCTTTCTTTCTCACTATTTATATGAGAAATAAATTCGCTTTTTTTCAACAAAAAAAGAGCTCATCGACATTTAAGGGGGGTCGTGGATCATGGATTTTCGATTTTATAGTCTCATTCGATAGAGCACATTTTGTTACATATCTTCTCCAAATTTTATGTTATTCCGGTTCGTCTAGCGTCAGTTATAATCAGGTCAAGGTCAAATTTTTGATCAAAATTATGCTCCTGATTGTATCTAGTTTTGAACTGACTTCACTCATAAAGTAGAAATGAAATAAAACTTTTTCTATATGAATCAATAGAGAATTCTTCGCTCAATCTAACGCATTTTAAAAGAGCTTGAAAAAATGTTCTTTGTTTCTTATCTTATAGTGAATACTTTGACTGAAACAGCACTGTTTTGCTCTCCAATGATTTTCAATTATTTTTTACGATCATAAAGAACTTCAAAAATATTTGTTTACTTATCGTTTGATAGAGAATTTGAAGCGCTACAAAATGACATAAAAATATCATAGCAAAAGTAGGGTGTGGGTGTGGCTGATGAGAAAATTGAAACACTCACACAACACCCTCGATTAAATCAAACTTTTCAAAGGCCCTAATAAACAAAATATAGGATGTGGGTGTGGGTGTGTGAATGTTTCATTTCTCTTATCAGTCACACCCACATCCACATCCACACCCACACCCACACCCACACCCACACCCATACCCACACCCGCACCCACACCCACACCCACACCCTAAAATTGTAATTTGTTTCGCAAACTGAAAGGATAGAGTCTAGAAATGAAGATTCAGCTGTGTCTATGTGTAACGCTTGGCATAAATTATGAAAGTTCTGCAGCAGACGGTTGAGCTACTTCATCAAGTGTGTCTTCGGAATGAGAGTCACAGATTTATTGTGTTTATTCATCGTATGGGAATAAGTTTTCAAAATACTACAAGATTTTCGTTAGCGTAAAATTACGCGACATTCGAACCATCTTTTATCAGAGAATATATGCATAATATTAAACTAGATGGTATTCAAGTTTTAGTCGAATGCGAAATGCGATGCGAAGCAGGAATCTCCATCCAGGAAAAATCTGCAATTCAGAGAAATCTTGAATACTTTTTATGTCGACATAATGAAATTCATCACTGAGAAAACTCCATTCNAAATAAAAAAAACTCGCGACGGAATACATAAATGCTTCTGCTTCGCATCGCATTAATAATACATCTCGTTGACAATTCTTTTTTCTCCTCGATCTTGTTATTTGTAGAGCAGTGCGTTAATGTATTGACGGACGAGAATGTTGAAAAAATGGTAATTTTTTTAAAAATCTCCGCCACCGACTATGAAAATAACATTTTTAACAATTGTGCCAGCGACGTGACGTCGACGATGCCGATGCAAGACTTATACTTTTAGTTGGTGCACGGCAATTTCTGGAGAAAAGCAAAAAACTGTTTTCCTGTTGTGTTCTTTTTTCTCGATTTGGTTCTCATAATGCGTCGAGGAATGGCGCTTCGTCATTCAATTATTTAATTATGCTTCCTGCTTCACGAGGTTTATTTTCCTAGTTATGTGTTACTAAGAAGAAAAACTGAACAGATTGATTGCAAAGTCTGTTTTTTTCGGGTGGCTGGGGCGGGGGTAAAGTTATTTCATTTATTCTAATAGTTCTTGGAGATTTTATATGAATAATGGAATATAAATATTCTTTCATTTTGACTTCAAATTTTGCATTGTTATCCAGATGATGAGAGTTAGTCGGTCCAGTATATTATGTACGTGATACATTACCATAATGTCTAGGTAGCTTCCATTTAGATATGGCCCAAACCCAAACGGTTTGAGCTCGATGAAATGAAACTCGACTCGATGTTTAAACTCGAACTCGAAACTTGATTGAACTTGAACTCGAAGTTCAATACTCGAACTCGATCGAACTCGAAATTTTAATGTTCAATCTTGATTGAGTTCGAGTATTAAAACTTCGAGTTTCAATCTTAACGATCGAGCTCGAGTTTTGTAAATCAAGCTCAATTGCAAATTTAATTTACAGAGAACTGGAGGGTTATATGCAAGCAGAATGGATCCTATTCAAAAAAAACAGAAAACCCCCACTGTTCATACATCATTCGAAAGATAATTAACTCCAATATATTACTCCTTGAGGGTGTGGGGTGTGGGGTGGTGGGTGTTAGTCTTCTCTTAAACCACACCCACACCCACATCTAATTCGTAATTCTTAATTTAAGATAGCTGAATTGTTTGTGCAACTTCTGTTTAAAATTACTTTCAAATTTTAGACACTCGAATAACATTACTTGCGGCGTGCAGAAATGCGAGCGAAGCAAAAATGATTAAAAGACGAGCAAAATCGTATGCTTATAGTTGACACTTAAAATGCTTTTAGTCGATTTCAGTCTGACTTCAACTCTATTCTTTTCAATGGTGAGACTTGATTTGTTCAAAACGTTGAGTCCACCCTAGATCGAAACCGTTCCGCCACCTATGCCTATACCGTTGGATTTAAGAGCATTATTATATTTGTAGTACAATCCATTTTCAAGTACAAAACAAAAAGGAAATAAAAGACAGCGAAAATTAATTTGAAATGGTTAATATAGAAAATAGAAGATAAGATAACAGAACAGAATTTGAAAGAGAACTACGTAGAAGTCCTCGTACAGCTAAATCTTAAACCACTAAATCATTGATACAAAAGACAAATTTGGTCAAACCTTAACAGCACGACACATTATTATTAGCAGTTAAGCAAATAATAAAGAACTACAAACGGATATAATACGTATGGTAATAAAGATAGTACGATCAAAATATATAAAGATCGATGTGGTTTAGATGAAAATATCAGTATTCATATCATATGCATAAATTCATTATTTATTATATGAAAAAGAAACAAAGTGAAAAAATATGAACGAACTGCGGACGGGATCGATATACGACATACATAGAATATCTAAATTCTATATATATGCATATGCGATCTATAATAATCTTAACAACTCAAACAGCAGACATTATCGTTATTCTTGAGAACAATATATTTATCAAGTATTAGTATGAATAAAATGGGATTAATTACATTAACATCAGCACAACGCATTAGGTTAAAAGCGAATAATTTAAACCTAACCAAAAATAACATTCTTTTATTTTCTATCTCATTCGTTTTGTTAAATTGATCTAATAGATATTGATTTAAAATATTTTATTCGATGAAATGATATTTTAGGTATTTGAATATCTTATTATTCTAATTGACTAATTGTTTAGGAGATACAACCAATTATTTATTGGTAATAACTGATATAGATTTATTCTTTCGGCTGAACCGACGGCTATATGGTCAGTCAGCAATCGTCGTTCGTTCGTTCGCGTTCATTATAATAAATAACACGTGCCATCATTGATTAGAGAGTCTAACATAAAATTTAACCATAGGTTTTCGAAATCAAGGAATTCAAATCTATGATTTTTTTTCGAATTTCGAACTGAGGTTTTCTTGTAAGATACTACAGATAATAAATACGAGATAATTGATATTTGTTTTTAGTGATCATATTTTATGCAAATCATTATGTATATACCTATTTCGCTATATAATCAATAAGGAATTAATTAATTACTGAACCGAATATATTAGAAACGATTCGATTTTAGTCTCTGAAGCAGATGAATATGCAGTTTAGTCATTTTTCCACATTGCTCTACTGTGCCATTTCCCATAGCTCGATTCTGTTTATAATACGATAGTATTACATTGTAGATAAAGTTTTCAAAACATCCTTGAAGTATACTTTTACGTGAATCACTCATAAATAATTCAAGTGATATATGTTCTTTGAAGTTTTCTTCTCTATATTTGTGCTTAGGTTTTCAACGCAATAGTAAAATTAGTATCGTAATCAACAATCTGAAAGGCCTTAAAAACATATTCTATTGAGTCCATATAACTTAGCACTTGCGTTTGTTATTCACAGTATCATGAATGGAATTCTAATATGCAAGGGTAGAAAGAGTTTATTTATCAAAAGCACAGAACAAAACACATTTTTCTGTCGTGTTTAAACTAAAACATTAAATTGAATTGTTCCGAGAAAAATGACTGATTTCTTTAACGACCCAAACCACTACCTACTTCATAATTCTTAAAAGCACCCCATGTTTTGATGTCAGGACCTATAAAATTATAAAATAAAGCATTTCAAGCAAAGACAAAGTTGATTCATTTTACAATAGCGGCTTCCAGTCAGTTTATTAACACTTGGTTCACATCGTTCTTCATATTTTTCAGAGGCTTCTCGTTTTTGTTCTTCGCATTTGGTCTTTCCAGGATGAAAAATTGTTCTTTTCAAAAATTCTACAGCTACATCACGATCTAAATCAAAATAGTTGTATTCTACGAACTGTATTTATATGAAATTTTATTGAAAATAATAATAATAATTACCAACATCAAAATCATTCGCTTCAAGATTTGGTTTTGCCATGACCATCGTACAGTAAACCGTAATTATAATACACAAAAATAATAATTGTTTCATTGTTGTTTATTTTTATGTGAATGTAACCTCTAGAGAGAGAAAAAAAACATCCTGCATCTTTTTTGTTAATCTAACACATCAATGATACGTACCAACTATAAACTGATGTAGAAATTTATCAACACTTATGTATATAAAGATGCATAGCATAGATTGCTATTTTTCTTTTTATGCGCTGTTCCACGTAGGAGACATCGATGAATGATGACAGTATCTATTAGATTCAAAGCCTCTATTGTATGGAGTAGCAGTTTTGGTGCAACGATATCAAATAGATGGCAAAACTCAAGATGCAATGCAAGTTTCAAGTGACGAAAGAAGCAAGCTATGAGTAGATAATATGATGGATGGCTAGAAGAAGAGTATAAAAAGCACGTGTATTGTATGTTTTATTTTGCAATATCAAGCGAATTCATTTGCCTATGTCACTATGATTATTCATAGAAGGCATATTTTTTTAAAGTCGACCGAGAAAAATAGAGTGAATGATGCAAGTCATACGAGTGAGCTTGCTATAATTTTCTCTCACTTACCTTAAATTTTTATCAGACAAAGAACTAGAGGGTGCTGAGGTCATTGAGTATGAATCTGGTTAAAAAGAATTTACTTAATTTTTTCATAAATCTAAATATTATTGAAAAAAGGAATCATGCTAACGATTTTTCTTGTGCCATTAATGAAGTAGATTCATCATTAGAGTTGTCATTTTAAGTACAACTTTTCATAGAACCATTTCGAAATCTGTTCAAGGCTATATTGATTTACCTTTCACATGTCAGGGGCGGCTAGTGCTGTTTGTTTTAAAATTGTAGATAATGAAAATAGTTTGATGCAAACTGTTACAAAGCTCCAAAAACTATTTTCATTTTTCTCGAATCTGGAATATTCGATTGAACAGCAGATGGGTCGTAGGAGACGCCTATCAAAACATGAATACTAGTAACTAAAAGTTATTATATTTATCTATTCAATAGTTTATTCATAATAAAAAGAAAAGAAACAATGTTAGATGTATTAAAGGATGCCTCGCTGGAAATCGAAACTTGAATATCAAATTTTAAAAAAACGCTTTGCGTTACTGTTTAACAATTTTCTACATTTATCTAAATCAGTATCGAATGTTTTTAATATTAGTTCTCCCGGTTTACTTTCACCGAGAGGAAATGGACAATCGGATCCAAGCATGATACAATCTTCGTTCATTGTTTCCACAAGATATTTCAATGCACGAGAATCATGAACAAGTGAATCAACACAAAACCGGCCGATGTAAGATGATGGCAATTTACTATTTTTATACGCACATAAATCTGGTCGGCATTCATGACCATGATCAATACGACCGACTGTAAAGGGAAATGAGCCACCGCCTAAAAAATACAGAACTACAATATGAAATCGACTTCTCATTCATTTATTTACCATGAGCAAATGCTAAGCGAAGTTTTGGATATTTTTCTAAAACACCACCCATTAAAATTGAACATATAGCCGATGTTGTTTCAAAAGGCATTCTATTGATTTCGAAAGAACAAAATTAATAGTCGTTTGCTGAAAAATATTATTTCCTACCCACATAACCATGGCATCCAATAGTCATCGAAACGTTCTCCTTTCGGCATATCCCAAGGGTGAACAAATACGCAAGCATCGAGCTTTTCAACTTCATACCAAAATTGATCAAGCTCTGCACAATCTAAATTCCATTGATTAACATGTGTACCTATCTGGACACCTTTTAAACCTAATTCATTAACGCATCGCCGAAGTTCATTAATAGCTAGTTCAGGCGCTTGTAATGGTACTGTGCCAAGACCAATAAAACGTGTTGGATGTTGTCGACAAATCGATGCTATATGATCATTTAATTCACGAGAAATTGCAAGAGCGCCTTCGGCGTCTTTCGAAGAATAATTAAATAGAACTGGTATTGTTGAAAGTACTTGCATATCCGTTTTGTTTTCATCCATTTCACGAAGACGAACATTAATATCAAAGCAATTTGGTTCAATTGTTCGAAAAAAATTTCCATTATGAAACATATCCAATCGAGGATCACCCTCGGCATGTGGTCGTAATTCAAGATATTTTTGAGCATTGGCACTTAGTGAAGATGGTAAAATGTGGGTGTGTATATCAATACGAGCCAATGGCGATGTCATATCCATGATGCAAGAAAAAAAAAGGTGATTTGGTTTTGCTTGTAAATAATAACGAGAGTGATAAATCAAGCGTAGCAAATGTATTACAAAAACAGCAAAAAAACTGCGGAGAAAAAAAATATCTAGATCAAACGTATGTGTTTGAGTGACTATCTAAAGAAATGTATTGATTTTTAGTAAAAGGTTATGAATTTTTGTTCTTGAACGAAAGAAGTCAGTAAGTTTTCTAGTTGAAGATATTGCCATCCGTACCGAAAAGGCTAATTTTATTTGTTAACAAGTTCAAAATAAATGTATAATGTTTTATAGATATTGAATAGATTGTTAAAACTAGTTATCTAAAGGACTACTAATGTATATTTTATTTATATGACAAGAATTGCAAGATAAAAACTGACTATTTTTTATTTGGTCTTATTGTTTTAGTAGGTAATCACTGAAAAATATCTCTGAAAAGCTACACACATGTCTTTTATTTGATAACAGTTGAAAAATCGACGTTTCCTTTTTTTTTTATCGTAATGGTATTTATGGATCATCCACAATAATTTGATTCTCTCATTTCAAGTATCAACTTCTCATAGAGTCAGGATTTATTGAAAGTAATGTATTGTGAAAGATGAACCTAAAGTCTGATGTTACATCTAAATAATGAGATTGACACACTTTTATCATAGTTCTAATTTAGATTGACAAAAACTTTGCTTAATTTACTCGCCATGTAGTGATCAATCTAACAAATAATTCGTCTAACTAAGAGTAGAATACTGCTATAATTATTTACAGAATCATTCATGTAGCATGAAAGCTGAGACTCGTTTTTAGGCAATACCATTATTTTTTCATACAATCAAGAAATTGGCAAAGATTTCATTGATTTACAAGTATTTATTTCGAATGGATTATCAATCTATAAAAGTTTCTATGCAATGCCATTTTTGAATTTCGTTGATATTTAAAATAATCTACAAGAAGCGAGAAAACAATTTCTCTAGTTTAAATTAAATATCATTATTTCGTTTTTTTTCTTCTTTGTTTAAATGTACAAAAGAAAACCAAACAGAGAGGAAATTACAAATATTTAATACGGATAAGGTTCATCAGGTGGTGGCGGCGGTGGCTGTAGAATACTTTGATAATATGAATTTTGATTAACGGATGCGTATGATGGTGGAGTATTTGTTGTCGTGCCAGTCGTGTTATTTGTGCGCATAGTTGAAAACGGATATGTATAAGGTTGCATTTGTGGTTGCATTGCATTTTGTGCAATTCGATCATTATTCTGAAGATATGATTGTTGTTGATATTCTGGCCAAAACCCACTATGATCTTGTTGAGCACGAGTCGTCTGTACCATCTAGAAACAAACAAAAATTAAACTCTATGAAACAGATAGGTTCTGACGGGCGACGTCTCATTCTACAAACTAAAAATTAGTCTCAACATTTTATTATTCTCTTGTATTCATCGATTTCTAAATAAGTATGGAGTAGTTCTCTCTGTGTTGTTTTTCGAAATTTTCGAGATCTAATAATAACTGTATTATGAGCAACATACGTTCTCGTATTGGCTTTGCACTGCTGCATAATATTGTTCATATGGATTCGCAAATGATTGTTGGAATTGCTGATTTGCATAGACTGGCCCATATGGACCGTACGAGAATTGCATTTGAGCTTTTCTTTCTTCTTCTTCTCGTTTACGTTTTAAATCATCCCAACGAATACGTTTTGAAAGAAGACTTCCTAGAGGCTTTTGTTTTTGTCGGCGAAGAGCTATTTCTTCTGATGTTTCATTCTGATAAATTGGACAGAATTCTTGTCGTCGTTCGTTTCTCAGTGTATCAACGACTTCTGGAAACGATGTTGCAAGTGCACTTGGAAAAAGTAATTTTTTTGCAGCAGCGACTTTTTTTCGTTGCTCATCTTCATCAGAATCTTGATCGGTTGCGACAGTTGAAGCTTGATCGAGCAGCTTGCGAATTGGCTTTGATTGAGTCGATTCTGGATTTTGATTCGTTGTTGATGCAGATACAGTTGCCTTTTTATTAGTAGTAGAAAAGCTACAGTAACTGGTATTTTTTTCATTGAATAAGATATCTTGATAATGGGTAGCAGTTTTAATTATTTTCGATGGTTTAGGTTTTGATTCAACGGTATGCTGCGATGATATTGGATGATTAGAATGAATTTCTTCAGTTGTCTTTTGTTTTTTAGATGGATTGGACGATTCAGCAACTGAATCTGTGTTGTTTTCGACATTTACATCGAGTAGACTTGGTTGTTCTGTTCGAGTTGAGGAACTATCGGGCGTATTATCAATGGTTTTTTTCTGTTCTTCTTCTTCTTGTTCCATATTTATTTATCTAGAAAGATATTAATTAATGTTTAGAAAACAAATGCGATGCTTTCTATGCTGCTGATTGTTTGGACGTAACTTTTACCAAATATAGAGCAAACACACGTTGAACTGGTACATAACCATGCACCTCTGAAATTGAACGAGCATTCTTTCACTGCATAGATCCAATTCTTTTAAGATTTTCTTCGTAAATGTAGGAATAGAATTTCATTTCGAATAGTTTTCTCATAAGTAAAAGTATCCATTCTGGAAAAGAGTTGATTTTTCAGAAAAAATGAAAATTTATCTTTTTTTTGTACATTAGTCGTTTACAATAGTTAAAATAAAACAACAATCTAAGCATGACTCGGTGAGTTTGAAAGTGTAGGAACAACTTCATTATCTATTTTTTCTCAATCATACGAATTTGTCATATGGTTACGCAGTATCTTTATTGATGTGACAATAGACAAATTCATTAATCGAATATAATTTCATCATCTGAATCATTGTTTGCGTGCTATTAGCTGAGACGAAATAGATTTAATGCCAAAGTTCCATATGGTTAATTATTTATTGACAAGCAATCCTGTCATCTCCAATCCGACTCCTATCTAATAATACCAGATGTAATATTTATAGATTCGCAAATTCTAACCGATAGTATAATATGTCATCATTCGTATTGTATTAATCGATTTTAACTAAATATGAAAAGTTCCATAAAGATTTCATATACTCCAAAAAGAAATCATTTTCATAATAAATATTAACATAACAGAAAGCAATTGTTGTTTACCTCAAATAAACATATATTAATCCATCATAAGTCTGTCTCAGATTGAATTTTTGCATATCTATTATCATAACTAAAAACATAATCTCGTTGCTTTCTTTGTTCATCGAAATTTTTATATTCTAGAATCTATAATAAATATTCTTCATATTTTATCAAATAAAAACATACTTCAATTATTTATTTAAGAATAGATAGTATCAAATGAAATCAATATTTTTCTAGGATATTAACATCTACAAATTACGTCGATATTGATTGCCATAGAAATATATTTTAATAATCAATTATTGCATACATGTACATATATATTTATATCTATATTTATATATTGGCAAATTACGGACGAAAACAGACAAAAGAAAATGAAACGCAAGGATTCTGAGCGTTGGCTGAGAAGTACTTTTTACAATACTGATAAATTAAAAACAAAAACTGAAGAAAGAAAAACCACAGATAATCGATCTTATTTGAGACGTTGAGTTATATTAGCCAGAGCAACGGCAAAAGCTTGTATTGGCGAAAAAGGCCATTCAAAATCGAGTGTATAACAATTATTTTCAATACGACCAAATTGAATAACCTTACAGAAAAAGATTAAATTCAAAATTTCAGTTGTTTTATTATTAAGATTTTATTACTTGTTTGCCTTTAAATTCAATTTGAAAATTTTTTGCTGATTCAAGTGTTACACGACCGCCAAAATCTAACTGATACACTTGCGACTGTTCGTTCCACAAACTAGAACAAAAAAAGTAAAATTGACTTAGATAGCTTTAAAATAATTGAAAATCTTACGGTGGTCGATTTTGCATAACATAATACGATGTATCAGTTTGATCGTCCATTTGTTCAATGTCTGATGAAAGTGAAAGTGTTGCTACGGAATCATTAATTCCACTTGTGCATGTCATCATACGATGTCTTGGATTTAAATATTTCTAAAAATATCAAATTGTATTACACATTAATTAAAAAGTATTTTTGAACATTCAATAATTTCCTTTCTCTGATTCTTTAAGGTTTCAATGACTATTGATTATAGATATGAAATTATAGCACTACAAAAAAGTATTTGAATTAGAAACAGGTGGATTATGTAATTCCTTCGGATTCTAGTCTTGATTGCGACTGAAAACCGAACGCTTCTTTCATGATTATTCATAAAACTACAATCAATACTGATGGTTAAAACCAGCTTGTTTCTTATCGTGTTAACATTGATCCATCTAATTACTTTCTCTGTCACTTCGCATAGCATTCGATCGTACTCACTTTTCGAGATTCATGTTTAGTCGTTGTCATTTTTTCTTTAGATAATGTTTCTACATGTTTACTAAGATTTTTAATTTCGCCATCATCATCATCGTCATCATCAATATCATCGTTATCCGTATTTACATGTTGTTCTCCGTTTGATGTTTGCTGTTGTAAAGATGAAACAGAAAAAAATTGCTCAGCGGTTGACGAGTTTAAACCAGGTTGTTGTTGTTGTTGTTGACATTGCTGTGATTGATGTGAAAATTTCTTTGTTTGGTTTAATGTTGGATCACTGAAACTTAATTTTTTCTGTTGATTACTATTGAATGGATGCAAATTACGATACGTCTCAGGTTCAAAACAACTTTCAGGAACATGAGAAACTGTGCTCGTCAGCGCATGATGATTTGGATTTTCATTACTATCATAACCGGATGAATCATCAAGTAACAATGTTGTTGTTGCACTAGCCGTTGATGCATCAATATTATTTGTCATCGATGGTACAGTTGTTGGTGGTGAACGATGACGATGATGGAATTGAGAATTTGTTAGTGTTGTAAAAGATGCTCGAGCGAACTTCGGTGATATGGGTTGTTTCAGTTGAATACATGGTGGTGATATAGGACGAATGAAATTAGCTATTGAAGCTGCCGGAGACGTTGAACGACTTAGATTAATCGGTGATGTTGACGAAGAATTTGCAGCTGATGAATCGAAATGAGGATTAGCTCGGTGATGAACAACGGTCGTTGCTATAGATGTACGTTGTAAACGATGAGATGATCTATATTTGGGTTTTGTTTGACATGAACGTCTAGATTCATGGATAGACGACAACGGAGGTTGCTGATAAAGTAGTAAACTCGAACGAACATTTGATAATTGTGGAGACATCGGAGCAATAGGAATACTAGATGAATGTTGTTTATCACTATCGATTATGTCATCGATTTTAGTTCGTTTTATTTTACGACCGGTCGAATTTATTATTTCCTTATGTCTTGTCTTGTTGATTGCTTGTTGTCTTTGTCTACGAATGTCATCGTTATTCGCTACTCTAACAGTCATTTGACGAGGTTGTAAATGTAAAAATGAAGTTTTATATGTTACACTGCCTAAGATATCGGGTAGGTAATTTGAATGACCATAAAATTTAAAACGTGTGCCCCATATATTAGCTCCTATGGTACACAATTTGTTGTTCTAGAAAAGAAAAATAGATGCTCAGTAAAATAAAATTAGCTTAAAATATTGCACAATAAACTTTTCTGCGATCTCAAACTATCTTGAGGATACTCTTATTTAATTCAAAAGAAAGAGTTTTCTTTATAAAAGCAACATATCTTGAAGAGATATTCTTAATAACCGAGAAGACAATGCTGAATCACATTACGCCGGCTTGATTCTTTAAAGTTGATCATACTTTGATCTAAATATACTACTGTTCTTTATGACATCAAGCTGACATTTTGATTGCATGCTTGTGACATTAGATCGTAATCTTAAAGATTGATTAGCTCTCTGCTGAGGTTCCCGCGTTTTATAGTTATTATTCAGATGCCATCGAATAGATCGGAGGAACTATTTTTCATTCAATTTCTCGTACGAATATCCCTAGAAAGAATTGTTTCAATAGTTGAGATATTGTGTGCTCATTGCGAATTTCATTTTATATCGCAAATGTTGATTTATTTTATAGTAAAATAGACTTTTTTCACGTTAAAATTGATTAATCTGCTTGAACGTTTCATTAGTAACTTTTCATGAAACAACAAGTCTGTTCTAAAAGTTGAAGAATCACAAAATCGCGTGGGCTCATGTTGGCACAGCCCCTGGCGTTTGCGCGACAAGCATATGGGGCTAAATTTCGCGCTTGACAAAATCACTAGTAGATGATGAATTAGTAAAATGATAAAATAGAACGTTTTTGGCGTAAATCTCTCGGCTATGTGGGCGTTTATGAATCACAACTTAAGCACATGCGATCTTAGAGGACGAATATTGTTACTTCCTATCAGCGATTAGCATCGCATTCATGTCTGCAAAATATCAGCTTAGTACTCTAGATAGTGGTAGCATCTCCTTGGAGTGACTATTCTTATCGTCGATTCGATGTGTTGCTCTTAAAACTCTAGTGATTATGAACGTTAGGGTTTGAAGAAAAGAAAACTTTTAGTTATTTAGATTATTTACTTTGTTTGTTGTCTTTTTCCTTGATTGTTTTTCTTGTGTATCACTCATATTTCCATCATATTCTTCATCGGAATCATTTTCTGAGCTACAACCAGAACTACTTTTTGGAGCTATTAAATTTGCATTACCATGATGCACATTTGTCTCAGCAACATAAATTGAATTTCGATTACTAATTAAACTTGAACGATTAGGACTACTATTATTATTATTTACAAATTTTGCTGGTAGAATATTTGATGTATTATGCAAAGTATTAGATTGTCGTCTTAATAATAGAAAAGATTGCTTTGCTGATAATTTTGATGTATGAACTTTGGATGATGAGGACGATGATAATGATAGTTCATTGGTTCTCATTTGTGGATCAAAAATAATAAAATCCGGACAAATTTTTGATGTACGTTTAGCAGTTAATAATGGTATAAGACCACCAAGATATTCTAAATATAAGACGTAAATAGCGCCAGATAAATTATTAGTTGTGCGTGTCGGTGAAACATTGTCGATATCATGATCAATACGCTTCATTGTGCATTGTAAACGAAGATGAGATTTCAATGGATTACATACAAATGAACGTATATTTTTTGGGTCAGGTAAAAAGCTCTTGATTGTTGAACGAAAATACTTTAAAAGATTTTCTTTTAAATTATTTGGTAAATAAAGTTTATCGAAATTTTGTAACGAGTTATTTAATAAATTCTGTTTGATGCTCATCTGACATATTGTGAACATGGACGGTAGAGGCTTTTGAATTATCCAAATGGTATAAACAAATGAACCACACGCAACAAAAACGATTTCTAGACGAGGAAACCAAATGAGAAAAACAATTTAATGTAAATTTACACTTACCATTTCCATGTGCCCAACACAAAGCAGATAATGGTTGAGTCTAGAAAAGGAAATAGCTATTCATTATCCATCGAAATGCAATGAGAGAGAGTTTTGGAAATATTTCCTTCCGCTTGGGAAATTCTATGTCATATGAGATTAGGAATAGAAAACAACTGTAGAGAAAACCGTTGCAAACTGATGATTACTGTTCATTTGGTACGGCACGCATAAAAATAAGAATGTAATTCGAGGTATTTTTTACTGAAAATCTATTCTATACATTGTTATGTTAAACAGAAATTTCTTCCTTGATTGATCTTTCTGTAATTTTTTCATGAGATCTTTGGCTTTGTGTGTTCTATTGGGAATTCCGTATTCCATGAAAGAAACATTCCTTTGTAAATACCGCCCTATCGGCTAAAATTTTCAGAGAAACGATTATATTTGTGTAGAAAAGTCTCGCAAAGTCTGATGTATTTCTAATAACTAATAATTGATCGAGTTCGAATACAAAAGTAGTTTTGAACTTGGAACGATTCCATCTTAATATGCCCTCAAAATTATAGCTATATACATCTCGGTACAATTAAATGGCATTCAGACTTAATGCACCAATCGATATTACTGGGATTCGCAGACACTTAAAATATAGTCTTTTCATGTAAATAATAAAAGAGCATGACTGTCATATTATAATTAAGCATACTCTATTAGTGTAGAGTAGAGTATATTTAGAAAATGGGTTGTTATTGTGTACATATCACAACGTGATAGCACTTGCTCAAATCTGCGCGAACCCCTGATGATCATGTCAAAGTTAATGATTGCATTTTACGAGAGAAAGATTCTAGATATTTCTTTTCATGTATTTTTCTGGTGGTATTTCGCAATAAAATTGTTAACTTTGCTTCATTATAAATCTTAGTCTCGTGATGTCTATGTGATATTTTATTGATTGATCTAGATTTCTGGAATTACTCATTGTTTTGTATAGACTCTATTATCTATCATAAACATTTGCAGACAAGACAAGTCGCGCTCATCAAATCAATATTAAGTGACTAAAATAATTTATGTAACTATAGAAAGATTTCTGTTTTACACAAACCATTTGTGGAAGATGAGCACGATGTAGAAATTCTCCTCGACGATTATAAAATATAATTTCATTTATATAATTTGTATCGTTTAAATGCTTATGACCACCAACAGCAAGTATTTCATTTGATGTCGACCAGTCCATTTTAATATCTATTTAAATAAATAAAAATTATCTCGGTTTTTTGTTTGTTCGGCTAAAATCTTACTTTGAAGTTCTGTATTAACACTAATCGGAGATCGATCTTGATAGTTCTGAAGAAAAAGTATCTGTCCATTTTCCAGACTACATGCAAGAATATAATCATCATTATTAAATTTTGTTGCATCTAAATAATAAAACATTGCTTTCATTGAGCAAATAAAATTTTAAAATTATTTACTATTATCCGGCGCTTCTGGATAGAATTTATTACAGGAGTAAATCAATTGTCGAATAGATTGAGTTGATATTGGTAACATTTCTGTTGTATTACCATGATGATCCATTACAATTAATTGTCCTGATGTTGTACCAAGAATAGCACTAAGGAAATGAAATTTATCTTCTATACTTTCTTGTTTCTGTTTTATCTTACTGTGAAACATCAGGCATCCATGTAACAGCGGAAACTTTTGCTTGAGGAACATTTAAAACTGTTGACCAATAACGTTGTCCTGTAACTGAACCGGCAAGTATAAAGCCATCTTCATAACAAATAATTGTCATACGTCCATCATGTGACCATGCCATAGCAGTCACCGGCTGACTGCGATCATTAATCAATTCTAATGACCAACGATTATCATGTTTAACCCAAACAAAAATTACACCTTTTTCATCAATAGTTGCTAATTTTTGATATGGAATATTCCATGAAACAAGACGAATTTCTGTACGATGTGCACGTAAATTAAAATTTGTACGATCAGGTTCAATTGCAGTTTCATCAGACTTTACAGATGTATAAGTCACACTAATGATATGATTTGTATTACCTGTTGCTAGCCAACCTTCGTGGAAATTGGTTGATCGATTCGTATTATTATCATCATTATTTAATAATGGTGATGACTTTGGAATGCCACTCATCCATGATAATGATTGAATAATGGAATCTGTGCGAGCTATATTCGACAATTCAATATAGGCGTGCATTTTAGTGCTTCTACAACATTTTTCTCCTTTAAGATATAAAAAATAATGTCTGAAAAAAAAAGCAGAATGATTATCGAACTATTTTTTGTGCTGATTATGATGTAGTAAAACGTTGCTTTGATTGAATCGGCTGCTAAGGGTATATAAATGTGTCTGAAGAAAAAGTGACAGATAAGAACAAAAAAGAAACAATTCATTGATTCTATTCGTATGAAAATAGTTTAATTGACAATTGCTATTTACGATTCATTTTCTTCAGTTTATATGGGTTTCTTGTCGAGATGAGTTTGACACAAACATAGAAAACTAGAACGTCTAGAATGAAAACAACAACTACAACAACAACAACATCAGCGATAATAAGAGCATAAAGATGATGCCGTCGGCAACATTGGACTGTTTCTTATCTAACGGATTTTGATGCACGCCTGTAGTCTTGTTCTATTCTGTCTATCATTCTCGTTTACAGCCTTCGGAAACTATTACTGTGAAAGAAAAACGGAAAAGAGAAATGAAGAGAACGAGTAATCTACTTGGGTATAGAAATAAAAAGAGAGAGAGAGAGAGAGAGAGAGGAAAAAAAAGATTTTCATACGCTCTTGAATACAAATTTACAGTTAATTCTATTCAACGTTACTAGTAGTAGTAGCAGTAGTCAAATATGCATGACTATTAAATTAAAAACTAATCGAATAGCATGTTTATTCGAGAAAAAATATTGTTTATTTCTTTAATTTTATTTAAAACGAACAGTTGATGGGGTTAATTCGACAGAAAACCGAAGTATGTATGAATGAGATATTTATCAATGCAATGAGATTCTAAATAGCCAACTAGAAAAATAAACATTATCGTAATTTTAAAGCATAACTAAGAAAGAAAGAAAAAAGATACACATACTCATCTAGATTTTTACTTATGTGCATTGGTTTTTGAAACAACGAATCGTCCAGAAATATGGATAATAGTAATGTAATATGAAAAACAAAACTAATTGCGACATCTATTGATTGAAACGTCCATCAAACTTATATGTCAATTATTCGCCAGATAGTTGCTATCGATTTCATAAGTAAATGAAAATATACATATTCATCAAACTAGTGAAAATATTTGAATAACAGTTTTATTTATATTCTATAAAATATTTCTTTAAATAATTATGGCGATTAGAATAGATTCAGTCAAAACAGTACAAAACAAAAAAGATGAATGCTCATTTATTTATGCTATGTTACAACCACAAAACCATTGTATTGTGATGCAGGAAAATTGGTAGATGGAATCGGATTACTAGTTTGAGATTGCATAAATGTATGAGTTTGATGGCGAAGCCAATCATCTTTGAAAACGTGAATAGTTAAAATTTGAACAACATTAGCCAATCTATTCCAGACATGAGCTAAGACCAATTGTTCATCGGCATCTCGTCTAAATAGAAAAAGTTTACTTTTATTGAGGGTGAACCAGAAAAGAAACCCTTTTTGGAAAACAATAGAGTTGATTTTCATTCTGTCGACTATTGCGAAAGTCATTTGTTTTGTGTATATGAAGATCATACCAACAACTATTTACTATTTGCAAATTTATTGTTCAAAGCTCATGCTATTCTTTGTGTACTGTTGTGAATATTTTTTAAAGAAAACTTCTGATTATTATTTAATCTAATATCAGAGGTAACAACTGAGTATATTTTCGGAAAGAGTAAAGAATTCTGAATCTAAAGATTTGTTTTCTAGTGATCAAACATTGATCAAATGTATTGTCCGAAGACGCTTTAATTTTTATCTGTAGATAAATTGTATTAAAGAAATGTACTAGTTTGAACTAAGGGAAAAATTAAATATACGCGGTCAATGCTCTCCAGACGAACTGATGCAATCCTATGCGTGATAATCTACAATTCAGTGCGCATTGTAGCAAGAACAATTAACATAGCATAAAAGCTCGGCATCCTATTCTTAACTGTTATTAAAGATATGCTGCATATAAATGTTTCAAGCCTTCGCAAAATCCGGACAAAAGACAGTTCTTACTATTTTAAAAATTACGAATCTATTTTTAATAATAATATGCGTTTATCATCTAGATTTGAATAAGTACATGATTAATATTCATATCGTTCTTAAAAGAATAAGATATTAAGCCTGATATAATAACTCTACTAGGATAGTTTTTCTTTGTCTCAAACTTATTCAAATCACTCTTGACATAGCTTGTAGAAGACTGACATCTGAGCTCTACAATGTTTGAGTGAAAATAAGTGAACTTTCTTTTTCTAATCTGCTCACGCGATTACGAGCATCATGGCAAAGATCATATATTGTGCAATTCTTTTGCAAAATGTCAAATTATAAGACGAACAATTTTTTTCTCTTACCGACAACGAACATGTAACGATCCAACCAATGTGCCAAATGATAAAGCCCAAAAATGTTCATTTCGTAATTCCAAAACTCCATCAAGTCTCGATGCTTCGTGTAAACATTTATCTAATTGTCCAATCATGTGTGATGGTGTTGTTTGTAATAAGATTTTTCCACTGTAGATTGCCATAGGTACCATTGTTCCAAATGTCATAAAAGCAATGAGTAACGATGCTAATGTATCAACGAAATTTCCATAGCTCATTCTTAAAAGAAATAAGTCCGACAAAACAATAGCTAAATCACACCAGCCAAGCAATGCAAATGGATTGATACGTGGTAAAAGAAGACGACTTAAGCCAGGTATATAGTGGCAAAGATTTTGAAACATGTCACTAACATGTTCTTGTAACCAACTGGATGAACTAGCTGCTATAACATGATCGAACGATGGATTCGGTACAAAATAAACAGCAATAAGGTGCATTACAAATGTTATGAGAGATGCTGGCATTAAATATTCAGTATCGATTGGCTCATTTTCAAGAAAATTTTCAATAGATTCTTTAAGAATAAAAAATGCTCCAAGTATGGAAAGCATTGTCGATGTAAATACAGCTAGGACTTCAAAACGAGCTGTACCATAGGAAAATGTTGCGAGCGTTTGTGATGGAATAAAAAGTGATGTTGAACTGTCGTTCTTTGCCGATTGAAGTTTATGATCGTTTTTCTTAGTACGAGTTTCAGTATTCCATATTGTAAGAAGTCCAGTACCGATGAAAAGCAAATCAAATATACATAAGGAACAAAATGCTTGCAAAGCCATGGAATTAGTTTGACCAGCCATCGTAAACACAACAACACAAGAGGCCAGTGTTGCCAATGTTATGATCACTGCACTTCGCGAATGTGAAGCTTTAAGGAGATAATAAAGGGATTTTAGAATTGATAATGGTGCACTCATGATTGCAGCAATAATCTAGAAAAGTTGTTTTGATGAGATTGAAATCATATGTAAAAACAAAATATCATAGCAGAAAAAAAAGAAAATTTTTTTAGCAATAATAAAAATATTTCACTTCACTTGAAACTTACATATCAATGGAAAGTGTGCAAATCAACTTCACTTATTCTAAGAGCTTTTATTTTTATCAAGGCACTGATTACTTGTGGACGAAGTGTTTCCGACGTGCTGTCATCAATTCTTAAAACTCATCATTGCCAGGTATGGCACTTAAAATATGCTTACGATTACTAGCTATTCAACTGCAGAGTCGAATTCAAATAGAATATTTATTTCAAGTCTAGTATGAAGAAACATTATTATTTATATGTTTAACAATTTAGAAAATGATCTATTGTTCAGGTCTGTTCCGAAGTTGAAAGTGTAAAACGAAACATTATGCTTCATTAAAGTGAAGTCTCAATCTTTTGTCTCTAACTAAAATAATATCATAGATATGAACATCAAACGGAATACTCGAAATCACTCATATTGTATTTAATCTATTTTTAGTCTTAAAAATTTAGTTCAATCTTAAATTTAAAGGTCACCTATAAACGAATGAAACTCGGAACGATGAAAGAAAACAACATTTAAAATATTGTTCTCGTAATATATTTTAGAAAAAAATTTAATAAAAACGAGTAGCTGGATCAATATTCAATAACTTTGTATTGTTAAAATGTTGATTTTGGTCGTTGTCTAAGATATTCTGCAATTCTTGGTTGCTTTTCGACTTCAGTACGATTTTGTTTTAACCAAGAAAAATTATTTAAGCAAGTTTCATTTGAATACAGCATAGTCTCCATCATATCATAAAAATACAAATCTGCCCACGTTAAATTCTTACTGACAAAAAATTGACCACCATCACCATATAATTTACCCAGAATTTCAAGATTTTGTAGATGTCTAGGCAGTTGAGTAGTAAAGAATGGTTCTAGGATTTCTTTTCGTTTCGTTTCATTTGATTCTCGACGAAGTGGCATAAATTTTAACATTGCGTCATTCATTGTATCAATCACAGCATCGACTTTTGCTTGGTCGAAATTGTCTCTACCAGCTAATTGAAATTGTTTAGCGAGAAAACGTGCAATTGATATTGATTGTGGTAATTTCGTTCCATTATATTCCAGAACAGGTACTTGCCCTAGAGGCATTTTATTTTTATTGGATAGCCAATCGTTGCGTTCAATACGAACATCTTCAAATTTTTGACCAGCAGCTGCAAATATTAAACGTGAAACTTCAGCTCGAGCACGAATATTTAAGTAAAAAAGTTTGTATGTAGACGTAGCCATGAATATTATCTGAAATGAATATCAAAAGATGAAAGAGAGATGATTGTAATATTCGTGTGATAATAATTGTCTCTACTGAAATTATCTAATAGTTCAAAAATTGAAATGAAATCTCCAGTTTATTTCATGGATTGTTTTTCATAACTTAATAACTTTAAGCAGCATTCTCTTTGAAACAGCTGTTTTTTTATTGGCAAAAACTGCTTTTCAATGGCATTCTACAAATGAAAATATGAGATTAGAAACAGAAAATATGTATTCTAACGTACGTTGGTAGTTGTTATTTTTTTTTTTTGTAGAACAATAACTCATCGTCCCTGAACATTTTTATTACGAATGATTTTCTAACTTTTGAGTTACGAAAACAAACAACAAAGATTCACTACTGAAAGAAATCTCATCACTATCGTACGTCAATAGTTATCTATCGTGTCTGTTTTTTTTTGAACAAGAGAAAGAGAAAATAAAAACTATAGTGTACTTTTTAAATTATAATAACCTTGGATACTCTCATTCGATCCTAGTAAAGAATCCTAGCGGTACTCACTGCTGGCACCTGTCTACGTATGTTAGAACACACTGTATTTTATATCAATTATCTTATTGGTACTCTGATGACGAACCTCTCATACTACTGTAGATGGCACTTCTTTCATTTGAAAATAAAGAATTTCTTCCCAATGTGTTTCTATTGAATAAATTAAAATTTTCAATTATTTTAACAAAATGAGGAAAAACTACGCAAAAATCCTTGGAAGAAAAACCAAATAACATTTCTCTTATCTTAATGTTATTCTATCCAATAGTTGATTACCAACACTCATAGCCATTTAAAAGAGAACGATCAATCAGTTGGCTCCGCAAACAAAAGGTACAATAGTTGTTCATGACCTTCATTATTCATCATCAATGGCGCGTAATTTTTTTCTAATAAAAAAACACTTTTCTATTTTAGATTATAATGCGAATCACTATAGTAATATTATTAGTTTGCCTATTAAATATCTCAATATTAAAAGCAGATGACGATGATATTGATGAAGAAATAACTATTGACGATGCTCCAGGAGCAGCAGCAAATATTGAAAAAACTAATGTACCATTAATGAAATCTACATCGTCAAATATTTATTTTGAAGAACAATTTCAAGACAAATCAAAATGGCCACGTTGGGTTAAATCCCAAGCAAAAAAGGATGGTGTCGAAGAAATATTAGCAAAATATGATGGTGAATGGGGCTTTGAAGTGCCTCAATCATCTGCTTACAGTGATGATTATGCTTTAATTTTAAAAGTAAACAATTATTATTGATAAGGAAAAAATTAAATAAATAAATATTTTTATTTATTTTTAGTCAAAAGCAAGACATCATGCAATCAGCACTCAATTATCAAAACCATTTGATTTTTCAACCAGTCCGCTTGTTGTACAATATGAAGTTAAATTTCAAACAAATCAAGAATGTGGTGGTGCTTATGTTAAACTACTTTCGTCGGATGGCACACAACTTGATTTGGTAAATAATTGATGATAGCTAAATCATACAGATTTAGACTAGAGAAAGTAGTGATTAAACATATTTTTATTTTTCATAAACAAGTTTCTTGCAGTTAATAACAATTCTTAGTCCTCTGAAAGAAAAGAATTAGTTCGAAAAAGTTATCATAAATTGACTATTTATTGGTTAGAAATATCCATTGATAATAGTTGATGAAATCTGCCTGACTCATTAAGTTATTGATTGCACTTTATTTCTTGGTATGCATTTTTCGTTTTTGTGTTTAGCAACAAGTAACAGACAAAACTCCATACACAATTATGTTTGGTCCAGATATGTGTGGTGTTGAACATAAATTTCATTTTATAATTCGTTATAGAAATCCAAATACTGGAGTCTACACTGAGCATCAGGCAAAAAAGACAACAGAACCATTAGATAGCTATTTTACAGATAAAAAATCGCACTTATATACACTTGGTAAAAGATTGAAAAAAAAAAGAAAACTATTCAATATCATTCTTTTTCGCTAATTTTAGTTTTATCGGCTGACAATAGTTTTAAAATGTATATTGACAATAAATTAGTGAATTCGGGTAGCTTATTAACAGATATGGAACCATCAATAATTCCTTCAAAAGAAATTGTTGATGAAACTGATCGAAAACCAGACGATTGGGACGATCGAGAAAAGTAAATGAAATGATTGAGTTGTTCTGTTTTTTTTTAATAATAATTGTTTTTCATTTAAGAATTCCTGATGCAAATGCAAAAAAACCAGACGGTAAAA
Source organism: Rotaria socialis (assembly GCA_905331475.1). Lineage (NCBI taxonomy): Eukaryota > Metazoa > Rotifera > Eurotatoria > Philodinida > Philodinidae > Rotaria > Rotaria socialis. Next base: position 34,365 of record CAJNYU010003909.1, read on the forward strand.
AAATCATCTCCGTTTGGTTTTGTTCCTGTTAAACTTCTCGCATTTTTAGATTGGGATGAAACAGAACCAAAAGAAATTCCTGATGAATCAGCAACTATTCCATCTGGGTGGCTTGAAAATGAACCTCCAATGATTGCAGATCCAGCTGCTGTTCAACCAGTCGATTGGTAAGATCAATTTTCGCATAGTGAAATCGAAAAACTATTCGTTTTTGTTTTCTTTTAGGGATGATGAAATCGATGGTACATGGGAAGCACCAAGAATTGACAATCCTGCTTGTAAAGATATTGCAGGCTGTGGTCCATGGACAGCACCAATGGTACCTAATCCAGCTTATAACGGCATTTGGCGAGCGCCCTTAGTCGATAATCCGAATTATCGAGTATGCTAAGAATATTTGTAAATGGCTCGAAAAAATGTTGTTTGTTTTTCAGGGTAAATGGGAACCACGTAAAATTCCAAATCCAGAATATTTCGAAGAAACTCATCCATATAAATTAACTCCAATTGGTAATCTTGCACTTGAACTTTGGTCAATGGTTGATAGTATTGTATTCGACAATTTTCTTATCACATCTGATCAATCAATTGCTAAACAATATGCTGATCAAATCTGGTATCCTAAATCAGTTCTCGAAGGACAAGCCATATCAGCGGCTTCCGAAAGTGTTATCGATGCTATCGTTAAAGCAACTAAAGATCGTCCATGGCTATGGGCTGTTTATTTAATTGCTATTTTATTACCAATAGTTATTCTTGTTGTTTTCTGTTGGTCAAGAAAGTCATCAGCAGTAAAATCGACAGATGGAATAAAAAAGAAAACTGATGAAGCTGAACCAGATTCAACTGAACAGCAATTGTCATCAGGCGAAAATGATGAAGAAACTGAAGAAATTGAAATTGATGAACAACAAATGAAGCGCAATGTAACAAGTACAGCTGGTAAAGATGCACTTGAAAATGATGATGAAGGCCAAGAAGAAGAAGAAGAAGAAGTTAATGTGAGTATTTTTTATCTTTGCCTTTTTGGTATCTTTGCAATATTTCGTTTTTTTTTTCAAGGCTACCGAAACGAGCGAAAATACTAATAAAAGTTCGTCACCATCGGCTAGTAATAAATCACGTCGTCGCTTATTACGTAAAGAATAAATTCAAAGTATCGTTTTCTTTGTTTTTTTTTAATTCAGTTTCTGTCTGCAATGTCTCTTCATATTTCTCAACGACATGAAACAAAACAAAAAAGGAAATTGTCCATTTTTCTTTTCTATCAGCTATTCCATTTTTCTCTATATCTCTTGTTTGTTTGTTTTTCGTTGTTTCAGTCGGTGGATGTGTTTATTTCATTTGTTTGTTTGTTTTTTGTACTTTATCATATTGCTCTTTCCCTACTTATCTACATACCATACGTCTTCTCCTATTAGGAATTTTATCACTTCATTCGTATGTCTCTTGCATATAAAATCAAGATTTCAAAAAATAAAATAAAACGAAAGAATAACAAGATAATATGTAACAAAAGCGGAATGGAACAATCGTTCATAATGACAATACATAGACAAGTAATTATTAATTAACTTCATACAAATGTTAATATTGAGACATGTGGTCCAATCATGGAAAGCATCGCATGATGATGAGTAAGACATATGCAAAATGAATAGAGACCCTATGGAGTGGATGCTTAATGATAAGCAACAAGCGAAGTTTTGATTTTCACAAATTGAATTTTATTGAATAGGAAAAAGGTTTTTTTAAAGGAACATTGATTTTTTGTTTAAAACTTTTGGCCGAATGATATAGATTTATATTCGTACACAATACTCATTGCTTTTAAATATATTGCTGGCAATTAGTTTTTTAGAACTTAAAGAATTGTGATACTTACAGCAGTTCAAACAGGAGCATGTATTTACTATAGAAGCTCTTTAATTATTACATTCTCAAATAAAAAAATTAATATCTAGCATAAACTGCAAGATTTAGTTCAAATGAATTTCTTTTACGGCTTCATAAAAGTTCTCTTATCAGCCAATTGTTCTACCAACTGAACCAATGCTTTCACGTGTCCGTAAGAAATATCGTCACTATTTATATTAACATAGATGCATCCCTGGCGCACACGCAACCTTCGTTCATTGATTTTACTTCCTGCGTAACAGAAGACTGTCTCAATAGCCAACTGGAAGAAATTCAAAAACATAAAGTTTGGCTCGACTGAAATAAATAAGTTATAAAAATAATATATACTTGAATACCCATTTAATTCTAACTTGATTGTTTTAACATCTTTTTAAGTTTCAAATTATTGTTCAAAATCTTGTTTAACTTCAACGTTGTGTAGCAAATTTATTAATTTCATTGTTTTGTAAGCACCTTCTTAATGTTATCAAATTGAAACATAATGAGAACTGGAATGCGCATTAAATTTCTTTAAACTTTGACCAGTTAACATCATAAAGATTGGGCGGCCGTGGTACTTTATCTTTTGGATGGGCACCGGCGCCATAAATATAAACTAACTTTTCACATTTATCTAGTAACAGATACGCACGTTTGTGCCCAGGCAATCGGTACTCCCACGCATCATACTGTACCATTCGACAGTATTTATGTGGTATTGATTGAAATGATTTCTTTGACAGATGTGCTATAAAATCATTAAACGTATTGTTTGGTAAAACACTTTTCATTTCAAGTAACTTTTTATAAACTGCGTTGTTACTTGTGCCTACCCTATATTTGGGCTGCTTTTCATCTATTAATGTTATTGCATTAAGGCAAAAAAAGAAGAGAAAATACACATTTAAGCTTACTACTTTTGATCAATATATTCTTGCACTTCGAAGCCATGTTTTCTGGCGAATGCCTTGTTTTCGTGCTATTTTATAGTCGAAAACAAAATGATGAAGGCGGAGACTTTTCGTTGATTAAAAGTATGACATAAAACACATGCATTTATTATGCTTCTACAAATTTATTTACAGAAACCGTATTTTTGATAATACGAGCAAATTTCGATTGTATAATCACGAAAGAAAGTTCTGGATTTTGTTTATGCTACGCAATTCCAAGAGACAAAAACAAAATTATTCAATAAAACTAGCTCGACTATTTCTTCTAGATTGTCTGCCCCATTACATTACAGTTTCTTATTCAAACGGCTTGTTGAAGAGCCTCCATCCGGTTACATCTGATAAGGTACTGATGTATCAATCGATTGCTCATAAAAATTGTTCGAGTTTAATATTGAACAGCTAAAGAGAATAATACAATAATCCTTTTAGCTTCATAGAATAAATTACATTTGATACATTTTCATTTTATCGTATAATATTTGACTCAAAATCAGTTTTAGCTATAAGATAAACAATGTAATTCGTCATAGGCCATTTACAGACATAAGCCTATGGGAATATAAAATATTGTTCTGGCTTGTCCAACATAAACTAATGAGAAATATTCGCATATGAATGAGTCCGATTGAATTACACGAATTTGATTTTACATCCAATCAACGAAATCTAATCAAATACTTATTAGGCTTCTCACTAGATTTATTATTGTTCTGAGAAGCCTACCGAATCTAAATAATAATTTTGATCTACTGCCTACGGTTAATAGAAAATAGAAACTCGAAATTTTGTGTTGTTTATCAGAGCTGTGAAATCGCTTTGTAATAATCCATTCGATATACAAGATTTTTATGATAAAAAGTTTTACTAGATATGATAGGATGCGGAAAATAGCCATTCCTGCATCCTTCTTTTAAATAACATTCCGTAGCTCAATGGAAGAGTCAAGTCTCTGCACGATATTCTCGATGTCCAATGATATTATCATAGGGTAACACGAGAGTAAAAATTCCTCCTGTTTTGATAATAATATTATTAGATGATTACGAAAATTATTTATAATTTGCAACACCATTAATTCATACAAGCCCGCCAATTATGTTTAGAAAGTGGCTATGTGCACACAACAGATAGAATCAATATTTATTAAGAAATTTCAAGTTACTCTCAGCCTTGACTATTCTTTATTATTAATATAAATTCAATATTTTAAGCTTTTATGAATTTTACTCGCTAAATTGTTTGGTAAGATTAAGAAAACTGCGAGTCAGGTGCTGCGCAACCAAACGAACGTAGGAAAAACACCCAATATGAATAAAATTCAACTATTTTTGAAACAATATCCGTTATCTTCTTATGCTTCTAATGCTATAATTATATTTTATTATTTCAAACGTATTGAATAGAATTGTCAAGTGGAAATTTTTGCTTAGAGAACAATGGTGATTGACAGTCCTTCAGAATAATCTCACTCACATTCTATCCTCGCCGCAAAATTGTTGATAGTTATTATGAAAATAAGTTTTAAGTGTTTTTAAAAATGGTCAATATTGTTGAATTGCTTTGCGAGGAAAAATTTTTTATCGTACCGCATTTGTTTTGAAGAACAGCAACGATCTGATTATTGACTAGGGGTGGCACTTCAATTTTGATGTTAAAGTTGCAGTTAAAGCCAACAGAGAATTAATCATGAAGAGCTAAAAAATTATTTTTTACTTAACTCGGATTTGTTAAAGTTAAATTGGCAAAGTGTTTTGCTTTGACTTTAACTTTTAAAATAAAGTTAAGGTGCCACTCCTACTATCGACTGTTGAGCACTAACACAAGAGTCAAAACTAATACGCTAGTATAAACATATAGTTGTATGAATGAAACACATGGATTCAGGTATGACAGTGTTACAGTTATTTAGTTCTATAATTGTGTATTTCTCATTATAAATGAGGCCGTTGAATGTGAATATTTGATTTTTCATTGCCGATAAGAAGTGCCAAAGGAAATTTTGAAGCGAGCATTAATTAGCGTATCTTAATAGACTACATATCTCGACGTCGAACGCTAATTAGCTTCTATATATTTCGATATTTCACTTTGTAATCGAATTAATCGCGAAAAAAAATCTAGTCTTTCATGATCAACCAACGGAAGGAAGATGTACTTGTTGATACAATGTAAGCTTTGTTAAATATTCTGACAATAATAAAACAACATACATTGGTTTTCAAGAGTCACAGTGCGATACCTAGTAATGTTTCTACATTAGTTAACCGTTATTGGGATGATTTTTTTTTCTATATTCGTTTAGTGGTGCAGCACCTGACTCGCAGTTTTCTTAATCTTACCAAAAAATTTAGCGAGTAAAATTCATAAAAGCTTAAAATATTGAATTTATATTAATAATAAAGAATAGCCAAGACTGAGAGTAACTTGAAATTTCTTAATAAATATTGATTCTATCTTCTGAGTGCGCATAGCCACTTTCTTATGCTTAATGCCCTACATTTTCCCCCTATATTCAGCCGTTGATTTATTTTTGACATTGCTTAATTATATCTTAACATTTGTCGTTTCCATATTGTATCGCTTCAGCTACATAATGTTGTTCGTTATGCCTATACAGAAACAAATGTTGTCCTTCTCTGTTTTTGTCCTATTCTGTTATCATTCATATCTCAAATAGGATAGACAACATAAGGTACTGTCTATATTGTAAATAAGATTAACTACGGAATATCGGTGAATATGACAATAAGAATTGGTGCTCCTAATCTTCATGTTGACTTAATGTCATTTAATCTAGTGCCGGAAGTAAAACGAACACAACGAACTCTTCTGTGTTTAATTTCTATTGTCCTCGTAAGTTTGATTTATGAATATAATTGATTCGTTTTCGTTTTGTTTCTTAGGGCATTTCTATAATTAGTTTTATTTTAATTATTTACTCATTATCAATTAAGTACCGAACAAATACTTATGAACCAATTATTATTCTCTGCTGGATTTTATTTTTTGCTTGTGGAATGCTTGTGACTCAAAGATACTATTCAATGGGATTATTTGTGGTAGGAGTGCAATATTGAATTTATTAATTTTTAAATACTTAACGATATCGATTCTTTTTTTTTTCAGTTTGCATGGTTAGGTATCATCAATATAATTTTAACGTGTATTCTCATTGTGTTAGTGACAGTTGGAATAGTAATGATAACTTCTGACTCATCGAAACAAACTTCAGAAATGCCATTTACTGTTATTCCAATTGTTGTCGGTTTGACAAGTGTAATACTGGATGTAATTATTTTTTATTTTGTGATTCTTACGTTTTATGAAATTTGTGTTTTATATTTTTAGGCAGTCATTGTCATATTTTCATTTAAATTATCATATTTAATCATGAAAAATACAAGGCCTAATAATCATGAACGAAGTTAACTGATTATTTTCGAATAAACTTACTCGACGAAAAAATGAAATATTATGAGACGACAAGACTATTGATGATTATAATATTTTCGTCGAGTGAACACTTTTTTCAAAGAAAATAAGTTTTGTATATTTTATGATTTTATGAAAAAAATGATCGTATTTCTTTTGATTCTATTTTTCGTTTAATTCAAGTAAGTAATGTTCAGATTTTGAAAAATTCAAATGCAAGTTGAAGAGTTTTTTCAACTTAAATCGGCATTGATACAATAATCGAATAAGTTTAAGTTAGGATCCTGTCGCCGTTGAATATAATTCACACTTTGTGATTCCATAAAAAGAAAACATTATTTTGAATAATTCTCTAAAAACAGAAGGTTAGCAATCAGCATTTTAATTTTCATACTATCATTTTTAATCTTGTTAGAAATACAACATTGCTTATGAACTAAAGTAGATTCGTTCATAAAAAATAAAGACTCGGCAACCTAAACTATTTTAGTGTTGAAAATTCGTCTTCGAAAAATATACTACACGTTTTATCTTCAAAATTATTTATCAGTTTAGAGCCAATCGTATTATATCATGGGTAAATGCATGCAAAGCACCGTATGGGAATAAGCAGATGTCTTTCAGTTATCTCATTCAATCAAAAGAAAATATTATAAATAGGCATTGTTTTAGTTGAATAAAACAAAGGGTAGGACAGAAACTAAAGCAACAATGCTTCGTCTTATTTTTCTTTTATTCACCACAACAGTTCTTTCAAGTTCAACGTATCGACCAGTTGTTCTTATGCATGGTATTCTTTCAGGAGCTGATGATATGAACGAATTAGCTGGTTGGATTCGAGCATCATTTCCTGATATCTATGTCGTATCGATTGAAGTTGGTAACGGGGAAGATGATTCACTTCTATGGCCACTAGAAAAACAAGTCGAACATTTTTGCGCGTCTGTTCTTGCTGATGAAAAGCTTCGTCCAGGTTTTAATATGCTTGGCTATTCTCAAGGAAGTATAATTGTACGTGGGGCTGTTGAAAAATGTTCATTACCTGTTCATAATTTAATAACCTTAAGCGGTATTCATCAAGGTGTTTTCGGTGTACCATATCTTCTCAAGCTTCCTGCAGAATTCCGTGAATTAGTGTCAAAATATGCCTATGAAAGTGTAGTACAAGATGCAATTAGTGTACCAGGTTATTGGCGTGATCCCTATCAATTGAACAGATATATAGCAGACTGCCATTATCTTCCCGACATCAATAATGAACGTGACGCACGAAATGAAACTTATCGTGACAATATGTTGAAACTGAATGCATTTGTGATGACTTACACTGATATTGATGAAGTGGTTACACCAAGTCGTTCAGGTTGGTTTATGGGCTATGCACCGAATACACTTGACGTTGAAACATGGAATAATTCAAGGCAATTTAAAGAAGATCTTATCGGAATGAGAACATTGCTGGAGCAAGGAAAATTATATACATTTACTTCTCATGTACGCCATCAAGATGTTCCACATGCACCAAATCGAGATTTTATTATAGAAAATATACTTCCTTTTTTTAACAATACACTTTCATAGAGTAGAAATGTTTTGATATGATGTTCTATTTAAGTATGAAACGTATTTTTATTGTATTATTATTATTATTATTATTATTATTAATAGAATTTTCAAGGTAAACGTACAAGTATCTTGAAAAAAAGCAGGTGGTCTATTTTTCACTGATCATTGATAAACAGCCCAAAATAAAATGATCCTCGATCATATTGCACATACTACAATAACTTGTAAATGTAAAGAACCGACATCAAGCGATCTAATATACTACTTGAACTTTAATTATACTGTCACACTTAGTTATATACATATACCCGATAATATACGGTCATTATTTTATTGATCAACTAAGGATTTGAATTCAGTTCCCAAAATTGTAATCTATGTTTTTATGTCAGATTGAGTATTAAGAGCATAGAAACTAGGTCACGTATTGAATTTTTGCAATGAAACCAATAGCAACTAGTAATATAGTACAATATGGATGTCAGATTCTCACAGTTTAATCTAGTTCTCGGGTGCAAAATAAATTTTGCATCAGATCATCTTCCACCTTCACATCGATTATTTCCATGCCATATTAGACTTCTAGCAGCTAGGTCGCTCTTGCCTAATTTTTGTTGGTAATAGCAGTGCTTTAGATTTCATTAATAAATTGACCCAGCTAGATACGTCAAATTTATCTGTAAAATCATTTTTTTTTATTTAACAAAACTTGTCAAGTTTCTATTTACAACGTTTAACGATGTGTGATATTGAAATCCTATTTTTTGACGAAAACAAAGCTGCCATGCTAACTTCTCGATAACGAGTTTCTTTGTATCGAAGTCTATTTTTGCTTAGAATTAACTTAGAGATTTCATCTTTTTATTATCATTCTATCACATTATCTTGGAAATGAATTTCAATAATAACTGTTGCCGGTTTTTGTCTCATTCAGTAAAACAAGACATTGTGATATGTAAAACATACATATTTCTTCTATTATACTTGGTCAGCCCATCGAATAGTGGAGGTATTCGATTATCTAGTATACTTTCTTCTTGATTAATAATGGAAATGACTGGTCACATTACAGCATATTAAAAATCTAAAGTTTGTTAATTCAAATTGAATTGGATTTAAAAAATTGATAGTTCATCAGTTATGCTAGACTTTCTACTTATTCGGATCAAAACAAGCAACTGTCTCTCTGGTGTGTATATATATATATTATAGTTTTTCTTAGTCCGGAAATTATTTTGGTGTAAAGGAAGTATTGACGCGACATAATCATTTAACATTTATGACGAATCTTACCCATTAGAAAGTAGAATATGGTATCTAAAGCTTTTTGATGCTTTTCAACGAAATCATGCCGTAAAAGCTTAGTCAATGGAGTAGCTGCAATAGTTAGGTCGGATGAATACCACTATATTTTAAATAGAGTACCTAAAAAAGAATATTTCTCTGGCTAAATACTCTTGCCAATTATAATAAATAATACAATCGGTTTTCGGTGGAATGTTAGTTTCGGAAATTTTCGAAACTGTTTCATTTCCCGATCATCTTTCGTCTTCTTCTGAATAGCATGACACTATTCCAAATGTCGTAAACATTGGAAAAGGAATTGCTTCATTGTTAAATAGTAATGATCGCTAACAATAGTTCAAAATCTATTCTCTCTGCGCTGCTAGATTAGAACATATTTGTTTTTTCATCATCTTCAATGTTACCAATAAAATAAAAAAGGAAATTAGTTGAATTATTGAAACAAATATTGTATATATTTCAAATAGTAATGATCGATACAGAACTAATCAAATTCGCATCTTAAGGTGAATGATATACATCAAATCAAAGGATCTTGCTGTTGTACATCTTCTTGATTTCGCTGCTTCAAAGATTTCGCTAATTTAAACATGAAGATAATTTTCAGAATCTGAAAAATAAATCATTTCAATAAAAACAAATAGGATCAGTGAACAGAACAAACACAACTACATACCGATACACTTATAGAGGTCAAACCAACAATCATGATCATAATAGAAAAGGTAACATATGCGACAGTGACAGGACTGTGTTTTGCAACATTATCGCTCGTTTTTGATTTATGAACATAAATAACAGTTACAAATACTATACTAACTGTCGCAAGAATCAAATACATTACTTCGATCCAAGCAAACTAATGCAGAAGAGTCAATACCGAAACTGAACAAGTAAAGCATATTTACTTACTATAAGAATGCCGAGACGATCCAATTTCATTACAAAAAAAAGTGCCAAACATACAATAACTAAGTCGATATCGACTAGAATGACAAGAAACCGTTTATATAAATATATAATGATTACAGATGGTTTCAGAGCATTTCTATGGAAAAATAAAAATCAATTTAACGAACGCGGACAGTTTGGAAATTGACGCATTAGAGTTATATAAAAAGATAGCCTCAAGATATGTATAACTCTAAAGATCACCATAATTATAAGACAAATTAAAGTACTCAACTCAAGACAACGGAAGATTTCTTGGTGATAAAAATAGATTTGATAAAACAGCTTACTTCCAGCCATAGTATCGGAGATTTTGTTGAATTTTTCATCAGCCACTTGCACGCTGAATAATACTTCAATGTTACTAACCAGAAAACCGAATACATCTATCCCCTATAAAAATCGCATATAAATTTCCTGATTGAAAAAGAAATGTGATCGAAGAATGTATACCATCGTAATGAATAGTAAAATAATCAAGACTTTCTGTTGTGATTTCGTTCGAGTATTCGAATGAGTGCTATTTGATGAATCCATTGTGATCTGATTTTCAAGTTGTAATTTCAGCTACGCGAAGTTGATGTTTTGTGCTTGTTATCTATAGCATATAAAATAAAGATAAAGTAATCAATGATAATTGTTTTGTTGGTTTGTTCTTTCTGGCCCATGACATTCCTAAAAGAGACAAAAATATGTCAAGTTACTCCAACAGTTCGCTTATCAATGCTAAGGAACAAAACTTTCCCGATGGGATTCTATGAAGCAATGATCATGTTTCCTCGTTAAAACTACACGTTAGGGCAGAATTGGTGTCTTTGATTATTTTAGCTTCTGTTTACGAAATATGGCGACCTTGTGAAGAAAAAACCTTTGCCTTTTTCTCATGTATAAACAATAAGAGATGACAACTTAATTGTAAAACATTCTGTGAAAAAAAAAGAATAGGAAAGTAGATATAGTTAGGTTTAAAACAACTGAATCAATACTTTCAAAAAAAATTTACTCGCCGAAACAAAGATAAGAAAACAGTTCGTTTCATTGTGTCCCACGGGATTTCCCATTCGGAGCTCTCAGTGGAATATGCACGTATCACGATACTAATTTAATGTTGCTAGAAGGAAAGCAAGAGAGAAAATATATACCTCATAACACCATAAAAATTCTTCTGGCTGGTCTTAGATATTCGTGATTTGCATTTATTCGAAATTGCCTAATACGAATTAATTTTAAATAACAATTTAATTTTCTTAGCACAATTGTGATTAATTAACTTAACGAAACCTGTTCTACTTAATGATTATTGTCGAACTTATCAAACAACTTTTAGCCATTTCGTAATACTTTGTTTTTATCCTGAATGAATTATCGTTTATAGTAAGTTAGTTTTTTGAATAAAAATTCTATGGCCCTAGACGCTCACTACGATATTATCGCTTTAAAAAAGGTAACCTTCATTTCTTCGCTGTATCTTTATATAATAAAAATAAATGATTGATTTATCTTCTTTTTCTAAAGATAAAAAAATTCATTAAACTTTATTTAACAAGGATAAATGATTGATTTATTTTTATTTCAAAAAGGTAACATCACAGAACCACCCTGCACCTACCGTTTCGGTGTGTGCTCCCATAAAATCTCTCTTAAACAGAAACTGCGTGGCGAAAATTCTCACGCTGCAGGACGCAGAGACGGAACCGTGGTACTGGTAGGGATTTCGCACCGGCTTAATTCGTTTATTTTCCTTAGTTTATGATTTATACTTATTCAAAATTTCTTGTTCGTAATAGCATAAAATAGTTTATAGATGAATTTTTTCTAGTATTAAACAATTATCGATTGATCAATCAGTTATTTGTAGGCTAGTCGATCCCGTTCGTCAAAAATCTAGACCTGTTCCGTCTATGACTCCAAGATCATTTTCGGAAACAAAAACGAGAAGCAATCGTCAGCATTATTCAATATCAGCCACTTCGGCCCAAAAGCCAGCGGTTTCGCTCACATATGACTTCGTTTTTATTCTTTTTAGCTCAAGTTTAGATAGAGCTCGATATTGCGAATCAGAAAGAGTTTTTCCTCAATATTTTTTCTGTTCGGCAGAAATCGAGAAACAGATGTGTGCACGTGCGTGTGAATCAAGAGATAATTTTCACTCCGCCCTACACTAGAGCCCTTCGATTTGCTCACAGAAAGGTATCCAAACAAATCTAGGCAATGCTTGTTACAGCTCGGTATATTACTTTCGCAATTTTTGTTTTTGTTTTTGAAAGAAAAGAAACCCAATCATTCTCATACTGAATAGTTGCGCAAATTTTACGTTGCATCACTATATGTAACCTGCTTGAGCTGATGTCTGATTGCTGTGAAAATCTAAACTATTGAGTGTTTAATCAAATCGGTTGAGGAATCATGTGATTGGAAGTATATATGGAAGTGACATTAAAAAAATACTCAAACCTTTAGAATGTTTACCTGAAAAATCCCAATGATTCTACGTTGAGTAGACCGTATCTATCCGATTATGTGTACTCAAGTACCTGTAAAGATAGAATTTAGCCCGCTTTCGTTTCTGTTCGAAAGAGATCGATCGCACCATTCATGCCTGATAAATTGCTAATGTATTATTCTCTTTCTTCTTTTTACTAACGAGAAAAATATATAGCATTTAACGATACACCATAATACACTGAAATGTAATATTCAATTGCAGTCGTATGGATGCAAGCGCTTATACACAATGAATACGAATCATTTTCGCTTTTATTCCAGAGAAAGAAAACATGGTGAGAATGGGGATGTATTCAAATATCTAGCAATCATTATCATGATTTCATCCTGGCTAAAGGATTCCTCGGACGGCTTTAGAGTATCAATGAACCATAATGTTTATATTGCATCGGGACAGGCAGTGGTACCAGCTAGCAGTTATATTTATTTTTGGCATCGATGTGGGCGTTTTTAATATACAACCCTAGCGCGTTTAGGCCATGCTTGAGGGGCTCATTAGATTCTTTTTGGGTCAATGAAGAAAAATGCATTCAATTTCGCTTGATTCATGACGACTGCTGTAGCTTTTCATCATTGCTCAGATATTCGTTGTAAATTTTCAGTGTGAAATTGAATTTGTAGATATGCATAACTATACATACATATCTATATGTCGGAGTTGACTCTAAAATCCAGTTGCCTTTAAAATTTAAGAGTCAACTAGGATGAAGTTAGTGGGCGTTGGTGTAGTTATTTGCTTAATCCACACCCACACCCTCAAGATCATGTGCTAGAAATAGATAACAGATAAAAAATAGAAGTGAAATGAAAATCTTGAGGAGATGTGGGAATCACTGCCATGTTCGATTTTGATTTTCCTAAACGATCTCTTTAGATGATTTTATTGATTCTATTTAGAAAGTAATCATGAATAATGAATATAGTGTAGTGGTACAAAAGAAATGTAAACGTCAAGAAGCGACGATTATTCAGTCAATAATCTATATCATTTATGGAGCCAGTACCGGTAAGGATTTCAGATCAGTTACATCTCTAATATGTACCAAAACTAAATCAATGTCTATTACGAGTAGTATTATGAGAACCAACGCGAGTGTAGAAGTCTCAGATAGCGAAAATTAATGATTATGAGCGACAAGAACAGATTGTATATTTTGGTAGCACTATTCCTCCTTTTTTAATTGCTATTCGAAAATTCACTAACATCACCCTGGACTAACGTAGTCAATATTTATACATAAACATATAAATCGAAAATTTGTTCAACGACACAATCACTACATAGGAAAAAATGATAACAATAAAAGAAGATTTAAGCAACACATGTTGTCAAAAAACTTTCATCATAAATATGAAAAGGTTATTTCGATTTTTTTCTACCATAAACTTTGCTCTTTTGCCGATAGGAAAATAGCCTTGTTTCACACACTGAAGTAATTCTAGAATTATGAGCAATGATCCATTTTAGCACAGTCATAAATTGTGATTCGTCTAAAAGCTAAATAGCAAGGATAGATGATAGTTTTTGAAAGTTTTTCTTTCGACGCCTTTTCTTCCCAATGTATTTATTTTTCAGTCATTTTTAATGTTAGCAATAAAATTTAAAAGAAAGATTATTTCAATTATTAAAACATACAAAATACACATATGCGTATGCCAAATAGTATTGATCAACAGATTACTAACCAAGTTGACCTCTTAAGACGACTGATATATATATATATCTGTCTGTATCAAATCAAAGGATATTGTTGTTGTGCATCTTCTTGAGTTCGTTGTTTCAAAGATTTCGCTAATTTAAACATGAAGGTAATTTTCAGAATCTGAAAAATAAATCATTTCGATAGAAACAAATAGGATCAGTAAATAGAACAAAAACAACTACATACAGATACAATTATAGTGATCACACCAGCAATCATGATAACTATATAAATACTATTTGCGACAGCTGATTGAGTCTCTTTTGGATCATTATCGCTCGTTGATGATTCATCAACATAAATGACACCCATGAATACTATACTAACTGTCATAAGAATCAAATAGTTTACTTCAATCCATGCAAACTAATACAGAAGCATCCAAAATTGTGAAACTGAACAAGTAAAGCATATTTACTTACTATAAGTATACCGAGACGATCCAATTTAATTACAAAAAAAAGTGACAGACATTCAATAACTAAGGCTAAATCGACTAGAATAATAAGAACAATTTTAATACAAATACGTAATAATTGATGATACTTCGAGAGCATTGTTTTTATGGTCATGATTTTGGAAGATTAGAGTAGTATAAAAAGATAGTCTCAAGGTATGTGTAACTCTAAAGATCACTGTAATTATAAGACAAATTAAAGTACTCAACTCAAGACAACGGAAGATTTCTTGGTGATAAAAACAGATCAGATAAAACAGCTTACTTTCATCGAGAATATCGAAGATTTCTTTAACTTTTCCATCAATCGTTTGCAATCGAGATGCTACTTCGATGTGGGTAGCAAAAAAGCAGAGTACACCCATTCCCTATAAAAGCGCATCTATATTTCATGATCGAAAAACAAATATGCCCAAACAATGTTTACCATAGCAATGAAGAGTAAGATAATTAAAATTTTCTGTTGTGATTTTATTCGCGCATTGAATTTAATGTTATTGGTTGAATTCATTGCCACTTGATTTTCGAATTGTAATTTCAGCTACGCGAAATGTATGTTTTGTGCTTGTTGAAAAGTAGGAACACGCAATTTTATCAATTGATTGTTTGATTTTTATCTATGCAATACGAAACAAATGTAAACTAATCTATGTTGATTTTGTTTTATTCATTTGTCCTTTCGTGCCAATTATATTTTGAGAGAGAGAGAAAAATATATCAAGTTTCTCTAAGTATTCGATTTTAAATACTATAGACGAGCTAGGAATGTAATACCGTTGTCTCGTAGATAAGAAAACAAAGCATGAAAGAAAATTAGTATAAGTAAAAACGTTTTGGATAAGAACCAGAGACGTGCACAGGGCAGGGCGGTCCTGCTGTCCTGTCCTGACACCCGCCAGGACCAAAATAGCTAGCAGGACAGGTAAGGACAGGACAAAAAAATCTTGTCCTGTGCACGTCTCTGGTTTGCACCTGTGGGGGAATGGCCCATTAACACTGATACTAAACAATATAGATAAACTTTTTGTTGAAAATAGTAAATGATATTGTAGATTAAATTGCTAAATTTTACTCAACTAGTTATTAATGAAAATCTATGATAAATAAGATCTAACTGGTTTGCGAAATAAAAATTAACTAGATTTACATATTGATAAAAGCAGATCGTGTGAAATTTTATATAAGAATTGAAGATGATCGGTATCTTTTTCAATGACTAATAAATAATTGTGATGCTTCACTGTATTTGTAGAGAATAATAATGAAATGTTTGCGCAAGAACATCTGAACAGAATAGGCAGCTAAGTTACTATATACTCTTGAACAATTTATTTAGTTTTCATTTTTATGGATCTATATCGGTGAAAAACGAAACCAGGACTTCGAAAAACGTGACAAAATTCAAAAAAAAGAAAGCTTGTGGAGATTATTCTTGTTGTTTTTTCATATTATTTGTCTTCGATAAATAAGTGCTTTGTGTGTACAAAATTTGAATATTTTCCCATTATATTATGTTATTTTTCAATACTTTAATAAGACAAAAAAATATTTTGCGAGTTTCATAGTTCAGTCCAAAAGTAGTTACACTTTTTTTCGCATTACTGCTCAACACTTTTGTTGTTTTGATTTCAAACAGCATATGCTGACAAGAATGTGAACAGATATATATATTATACTTCATATACTGATCCTAATCGAATTTCGTTAGCAGAATTTATATTAAAAATTGAAAAATTGATATGAAGCATGCAATATCATACTATTGATTTCAATTTGGAATTCATAATAGGTATCAAACAATATATTAGTAGCAACGATGTATTTCAAATACACTAGTTCATATTCATGTTTTTCTGCCGCAATCAATACAAGTAATTTATTACTGAGTAGAAAAACAAGTATCATATGGTTTTTCACTATTTTATGATTAAACACTTCAAGAAATGTATAGAATATGTCGAGGAATTTTAATAGTGATGATGAATTTTTGATTTCGAAGCTTTTTTTGAAGTATTATTTGTACATTACGATTATTATTGTTGAAATTTAATAGATATTAGAGCAAAAAGAGTACTTAAATGTGTTGTAAATGATTATATAAGCCTCAACGTGTAGCCACAGCAGATGAATACCCAGGTCGTGCATTACGACGACTAGATACGGCCGCATTCGGCCATATACGCGGAACTTACGATCGTATACGGCGCAATACACCAACCGTTTCAAAGTCGTATCCTACCGTAAACGGCCGTATTAAAGATCGGAAACGACCAACTACTGCAACGTACACGACCGTAACGACACCGTAACCCTAATCCACTCTCCCCCGACGACTCCCCGGGGAGTCCCCGCAAAATAACGAAATCCCTAGGGAGTCCCTGTCGTGAGTCCCCGGAGACTTTTTATTTGGGGGACTCCCCGGGGATTTCTCTGGGGAGAATTGGTGAAGTTTTTCAAAACTAAAAAAAAACTTTCAAATTTTTTTAAGTTTTAAAAAATTTAGAAGAATTTATTAGTAATTAGATATTTCATCGATTTTGGTCATATAACTCCCCGGGGAGTCCCCAGGGAGTCTCCATAAAAGAACGAAATCCCTAGGGACTGCCTGTTGTGAGTCCCCGGGGATTTGTCAGGGGACTCCCTGGGGATTCTTCTAGGGAGAGTTGACTAGGGAACCGATAGTTTGCGACCGTATTTCGGAAAACAAGAAATACACATCGGCATAACCCACCAATCAATGAAGAAAATACTGCAGACATCAATTCTGCTGCACTCGAACATAAATCAGGCGAAACATTGCCAGCTGCAAAAAATCCTGCGTCATCTCATATAAAAAATCCCACAAATCATACTTCAAACAAATATTATCCTAACATTTTTGTTCCTCAGAATCCATTGAAAGCAGCCATTGCCGATTCAACGTGATTTCTACTGAATCAAACCGTCGGGATCCTCAGAAATCTCAAAAATAGAAAAAGCATCATAGAAATCCTGCTAAAAGTGTTTTTTTAATAGAATTAATCTGCAATGAGATTAGATACAAAAAAAAGTAATCAGGCCATGAGAGACAGACAAACCAGATCAAAGAAATAAGATGAAAGGCACAGTGAAGCAGGTATTTCGCATACAAATATTTGGATGAAATTTTTGTTCCGAGTAACTGAAAGAGAGAATGAGTTGAGTATCGATGGTAATCATCATACAGAACTTTCGGGAAGTTTCTAAACACTCAGTCAGGAATCATCTTGTCGTCAATGGCACATGAGCTGTCCTTTACCAGACTCATCGAATGCATGCTACATACACGCCATTTGATTCTACGGCTGTACGCATAAGAGCCTGTAAACTGGCATGGCTCCACCAGGTTCTTTCCAGTCACACAGGCTCGCCAATATTAAATTGTATGAAAAGAACAACAAAACACCTTTTCGAATAATACGATTTATTCAACAGAGAACAAAGAATTCACTAGTCTATTCGAGAGCAAATTGTTGAACACGTTGATTTTTACAATCAACGACATAGAGATTCCCAACTAGATCAAGAGACAAACCAGTGGGCTCGTTGAGCTGATTTGGTTCGTTTCCAGAGCTACTTCCGCCCACCGCTAATTTGCCTTGTTTTGCTCCTTGAGCCCATCGCATTACACGATGGTTCTCAGTGTCTGCCACATAGAGAGTGCCCAAGATGTCGACGAAGATCCCGTTAGGATGATACAACTGTGTCTTATCAGTCCCTTCGCCGTCTCCTCCAGCGATGATGATGCCTTGTGTTGCATCTTTAGTCCATTTCATTACACGATGATTGTTGTAGTCTGACACGTAGACATTCTGTTCTCGATCAACAAAGAGATACCTCGGCTCACTGAGCTGACTTAGACCATGACCTTTGCCATTGCCACCAGCTACGAGGGTGTTATTCTTGTTTCCTACTCGATATCGCCGTACTTCGTCCTTTTCGATGTCAGATACATAGAGATATCTCTGATCATCCATAGCCAATCCCCAACATCGAATGTTATCAATGAGGATTTCTCCTTGTGTTGTGCCATTACGACGAGACCATCGTACGACTCGTCGATTTCCTTCATCACAAATAATGAGGCTATTTGTCTCTTTTTCGCTCAATACATCCGTTGGATATTCTAATTGATTTGGTCCTCCTCCTTTCTCATTTCCACCAGCAACGACTTTCCCGTGGCCGCGTTGAACAAATTGTTCACTGTCACTCTCAATGAGTTGTCCATTAGCACTCCATACAACATGTTCATTGCCACCCAATACAACATGTTCATTGCCACCCAATACAACATGTTCATTGCCACCCAATACAACATGTTCATTGCCACCCAATACAACATGTTCATTGCCACCCAATACAACAGTTTCATTGCCACTCAACACGACAGTTTCATTGCCATTCCCACTGCCTTGTCCATCCGTAATATCACTTATCTGCCGTTCGATGATACGATGATTCCACATGTCAGCAATGAACACTGTTTGATCATCATCAACGAAGACGCCGTAAGGGCGGCTTAATTGATTGTTGGCATTGCCCTGCTCGTTGCCTCCAACAATAGTCACACCATTCTGTACCCATTTCACGTCAGTAGGAACAATGGGCATAACTGCAAGCAACGCAGAAATACAAAATAGGAGATTTTGATCATCCTAATCCCTGCTGCGGGAGTGCTAGAAAGACCACATGGCAGTGTGAAAAGAACTTGACTAGTCCTTTGTCAATTAATAATCAGAAATATTTGCCAATATGGAGGCATGATATGCGAAAATCTATTGGTAAGATAGTCTATTACTAAAAGCTTTTAATTTAGAAGTAGGGAAATCTAGAATAGCATGCGGATACTCGTGAAATAGAATAACATTTTTTTAAATTAATTAATAATTTTAGAAGGAATTAGAAAAACATTAAGATATCCAATAAGCAAGCCAGAGCTGAGAAAGATTAGTGATACTGTTTCTTTTGGAAATAGTTTATGAGAAACTGAAAGTTTCTGGGAATAATTCTTAGAGAATCGTAGGAGCCGTTACAAATACCTTTCTTGGAAAATTCTAAAAATTTTTTTTGAATTATTTTTTTGCAGGAAGTATCAGAACGTTTTAGAGGATTTCTCAATGCAAAGCCTCATGAAAAATCTTTAAAAATTCTACGAAATCTACAAGAGTGTATTTTGACATAGACAGATGAAGAGCTGCACCTGATCCAAAGTATTCGAGATGTTATCGAATTTTTCTTAGTTTTGAATAGTCTGCAACTTGGTAGTTCTTATTAGGCAACGGTCCGTTTTCCTAAGTTAGAATATTAAGAAATAATGGATAATTCTAAAGCCTGCTTTTTCACTATCGATGAGGTATATAGGAGAAAATAGTTATTTTCCATAAAGTTTGACAGATTACAATCGGGTACAGGGAATCGAATGAATGAACCACATCGATGATGCGGTGATCTGAATTTTTTCTCACTTTATATATATTTAAGAGCTAATGCATAATTCGAAAAAAGTGATGCAACCAATTAATTCGCTACCTTGAAATATTTTTCTCTTCAAACTTCCCAACGACGCAACAATTGCTGAAAAACGTCATCAGGAACGAAAAAAATCAAGCCCAAGGCGCTACAGTTACTATATTACTGATAATGACACCTTCTCACAAATCAAATAGTCGGTTTTTATCAACAAAGCAATCCAGGTTACACATATTGACTGTAATCTTTACTGATAATGTCCAAGGCAATACTTACATCGCAATAATTCTGAATATGTACCATAAATGATGATGAGTTTAATATCATCAAACCAATAATCTATTACATTGCTGCCATGGCCAAGCGCAGTAAAGTCGATGAACACTTCTAGCTCGCGAATTTCGTCACTCAAAAGTAATCTAGTATTTGTGACATTGAAATCTATATGAGAAAAATAAATTTTAGTCAGTGGAAGCATGAGCACCTTACTTAAACTTTGTCGAGCAACAACTCGATTATTACTATTGATTCCTCTTAACTCCATTGTTACACCAGTACTCATGCTTGCATTAAATTCAGCTTGGGAATATGACCAAAACCTTGAATCCCACTTGTCTAATAAATTGATGCGTTTGCACATAGTAGCTTCGATAGAAAGTGGTTGTATGTTGAACTGACAATTATTATTACTCTTATTGGACATAACCACAGTGACATTCACATTTCTCAATGTCCACCCATGAATAAGAGCATGCTTGCAATTAAGCTGCCCACCGTTGATCAAGTTGATATCATGAACCCGTGTTCCGTTAGGCAGTTCAGCGCCGTGAATAGATAGTGCTCTTCCCAATTGTACATCTTCAATATCGGTATTACGAAAAAAAACCTTGTATAGGTTGGCACGAGAAAAATCAATTTCTTTCAGGGTAGTGCCCACAAATGTAGTACGTTTAATATTCGAATCCGGAAAGTTCGAATAAGTTAAAATACTACATACAAATTTAGCTTGTAAAGCAATGGTCTCTATGAAATTCGTAAAAGATGCTCGAACGTCGGAAAACTCAGCTGAAGCTAAAAGATAATCAAATATTCTTTTCATAAAAAAGAGAAAACATTTAAAAATTACCTAAAATGGCGGAAGCGAAAGTAGTGTTATGAAGTTTCGCATTTAAAAATAGGGGATGACTGAGCTCAGTAGATGAAAAACTCACGTTGTTAAGTTTGGTAGATATAAACTTGACATTGACGAGCTGTGCGTGTGAAAAACACACATTTGAAAGTGTTGCAGATGTGAAATCCACATTGTTCACTAGAGAATATGAGAAATCGACATTCTGAAGTGTTCCAAACGAAAAAGAAACTTTTAAGAGCTTAGCAGATGTAAAATTCGCATGGTCGATTTGATTTGATGACAGTAAAACATTAATCAGTGAAACAGATAAAAAATTGATATTTCGAAGAGAACTTGATTCGAAGGTAACATTGCGAATGTTTCCGGATGAAAAATTGATATGTCGAAGAGAACTTGATTCGAAGATAACATTGCGAATGATCCCAAATGAAAAATTAGCATGATTCAAACTAGCTGATGAAAAATTGGCATCATCAATCAACCCCAAGGAAAAATTAGCGATGTGAAACTGAGCGTGAGAAAAATTAGCATGTCTTATCTGAATGTCTGCAAATGTGACATTCGATAGAAAGATTCCTGCCAATGATATTTGATCTAATTTTTTTACACCTAGTTTTGTATCAACTGCTGCATCACGAAAATCGATATTAAATAGTTTTGCTGTTGAAAGATCGAGGGAAAGGTTTTCCGGTGTATCTGTGAGTTGTTTGGCTTCGTAGAGAAAGCGAATAATTTGAACATTACGATGTGCGTCTAGTTGACGAAATGTATTCAAGGTTTTAACTCGAGCAACAGTAGACGTAACGTCATTGCGTCTAAGTGAACCACTGTTTTCTTCCAATAATTTAGCCATCGCATTAATGTAAGTATCGAAACGGTCGTTTTGATATTTCTGATCTGTCAAGTTTCTTTCCTGTTCACGTTGAAGTTCAGATCCTTTTCGATCCACTTCACGTTGCTGCTTAGATGAATTATGTTGTTCAAATGTGATGATAACAGTGAAGACACCCAATGCGAGTGGTAGTAGTAAAGATGAGGCAAACTTCAGACCATCTTTGAGTTTCAAACGAGATAATGGACGAGTTACAAGTGATTGATCCGTTTGTGTACTTCGTTCTTGAGAAAGCATAATCTTTGTTTAGTTTGATTCGTACAAGTAAATGAACAGATGATTACTGTCGATCGATAATGGTTGAATTGAGTTTATTTATTATTGATAGTTTAATGTAGGCAGAGTACGTGGGAAGTCCTATGACATAGGTATGACATAGTCCGATATGAAATTGAAAAACATCATGCTCTAATGCTGTTTGAGTTGCCCGCAGTATCCGCTCTTTTTTAACAGTAGAATTTAACCAGCTAATACACATTAGTGTTTTCCTTATTTTTGTCACATATGGATGTCAGTCAATATGAGTGTTTGCTAACATGAAAGATCATTGAGAAAAACAGAGTTTATGCACGAAGATAAAGGAAGAGATGATTCCTACAATAGTTAATTTGATATTTTGACTTTATCCTCAGATGACTTTACTGAGATTATTGAATGTATCCTGGAAACTGTTTTAAAATACTAGAAATAAGTACAGAAAATATCTATTTGATTGGTTTTATAACAAAGTAACTTGACAAGATGGAAGTATTATTTATTCTTCAAAGCAAACTGAATGCTGGAATATACTATCAAGATATGACATATTAAGAGTAAACAGATCGTGTCTATTGTCTGTGTGTATTGTATAGCAAAACATCTTTCTTGGTCGCCTCATCCTGTAGTACAACATTCTAGCCTCATGGAATCAATTTTTATTTTCGAAAATTTCATTTTTCAAATGCCGTACTTTTCTT